>JAJKFI010013281.1:0-11598 GCA_029204185.1 Lerista edwardsae
GGAACAATCAATGTCTTGAAACATGAGGGAAAGAACACCCCCCCCCCAAACTTCCTAAATGGTGCCATTGACCTACCTTCTGGGTAGGTGACGTTTATAAGCTCCTGATTCGAAAACCAATCAGCCACACAGAAATGATGAAAGTATTCAGATGGGGATAGGTAGGCAAACTTGGCTTGTGCCCAGAACCTATCTGTTTCCAGGCAGCTTTCATTTCTCTTATGTCAGATTGTCACAGACCCTCCCATTCAAGATGTGACATGCCCTAGATGCTACATCACGCGTAATTAACACCAAGCCCGCCCTTAATACAGGCACAAGCCAATTATACTGTTCCATAACATCTTTGACAAAGGCACAAGGGTCATTACAGATTGTGTCTGTATTCCAGAGCATGTTCACTTCCGGACTCCTCTTTATGTCATTATTGTTGCTCTTTTTGTTTTTGTTCCCAATTTTTTTGATTTAAATACAACTCTTCTCACAATGAAAGCTGTCTTTTAATTCAATTCTCCAGTTCACTATTCTCTCATCATTGTTGTGGATTTTGGCAGCTTCTGAGTAGTTATACAGTTTTCCAATTAAACGCTGAAAACAAGCCTGCTTCTGAAAAAAAAAAGAGGGCAGGTTTTGGTCTGAATGAATTGCTGTGAAAGTAAAAAGGAGATGAGTCTACTTTAACCCTTTCTACATCATCAACATTGTCCTGTACCTTTGATTTTCTTTGCCTAAACACAATAGGAAAAGGTTAAATAGCTGTTATTGTTCTGTCTTAAAGAACAGATGGTGCCTAGCTTTTTTTTCAAAAAGCTTTTTTTTTTCTATTTAGAAACAATTTGCTTACACATCCCAGAATTCCAGAGGGCAGCAGAACGGATGAGAATCTCTGACTATATTCTTTATTTCTGGAGATATTTGCATTAAAAAAGAGGTTTTTTCTTATTAAAACAAAAAAAAAAACCCTCATCTGCTCCTGCTGCTTTTTTCCCATTTGATGTCATGATCTGCCATCAATGATGTGCCCATGGGAACAACTAATAGGTCAGTTCACTGACCCATGATGGAGAAGGAAAAGCCACCAAATAATCTTATGAAAGCACCCCTACCTGATAAGATGACAACTATGGCCGCAATCTATAGTCTTGAACATCTCCCATTTATTTTAGTGGAGCTGCCACAAAAGCACTTCCCAATGTATTGTGCCCTACACTCTGGCAACCACTAGAACATAGATCTATTTTTTGGGTTAATTTGCCAGAAAGCCGATGTGTGGAACGGCCAAGATTACCTAAGGGATTGAACAGAAAGAATGGTAGTGGACAGCCCGCACATTTGAGTGTCAGCAACTATGCATTTATGGTACAACAACATGATCATCATCTATATGTGCATATGCAAATTTCCAATGATTCTCCAACTTCAGAGAAGAGGTGATGTAGTCATACAAATTAACAACTGATGCTGAATGATATTGAGTCAACCAATTGAGTCAATACTAAGTTCATCTACTTAGTATAATCCTCGCTGGCTGGCAAAGGCTCTCTGGGATTTCAAATGGGTCCTATGTGGAGATGTGGAGGTTTGAAACACTTGGACCTTCCGCAAGTCAAGCATGTGCTTCACCAAGCCATAGCCCTAGAGGACACATGTAAGGCTACAGTTTCCCTCCAAGAATTAGTGACCATTCAGCTCATATTTACAATGAGCAGCCCAATCCTATGCTTCCTGGTGCTCCCAGCTCCAGCAGTGCCAGAGGGCTCCACCGAAGGTCTCTTCAGGTAATGCTCCTTTATCCTGGGTAGTGCTACTGCAGCTCCCAATGCCCCATTCCCACCTCTACCCACTCCAAAAAGCCTCACCACACAACAGCAGCAGTGGTATTCACCACCGGCTGCTCCACGGGATCCTGCTAGTGGTGCTGGACCCAGCACCGAGTGGTGCTAGCTCAGTGCTGGTGCTCCCTCCTCTCCGAGAGTCGGCGGTATGAGCGTATCACCAGTGCAAGCAAGCTCAGGATTGGGCTCTTTGTTTGTTTGTTTGTTTGTTTGTTTGTTTGTTTGTTTGTTTGTTTTGGGAGGGGGGACTAGTTGAAAGAGGAAATAACTGGGTTATTAGCCAAAGAGGAAATAACTCATTTTTAAAGCCTATTTCCAGAGTTTAAACATCATCATCCTCTTGGTTTAAGTCCAAGGGGTGGGGGAGAAACTACACTCGTTCTGCAATGCCACTGAGTATTATGAGCTGGACACGTTTGCATTTTACCAGGGCAATCCTATGCATATTTACTCAGAAGTATGCCTCATTGAGTTCAATGGGAGTTACTCCCCGGTATGTCTGTATAGGGTTTCAGCCTTACAGCACAATCCCATACAGATTTACTCAAAAGTAAGTCCCATGAGGTTCTATCACATTTAATCTCAGGAAAGTGTATATTGGATTGCAGCCTCAGGGCTCAATCCTGAGCCCCACAGCGCCCACAGTACGAGCGTAACAAGGGCACTGGTGTTGCAATAGTGCCGTAAGGCATGTTCAGCGCAGGCAGTAAGGCCTTACAGCCCACACTGGCCCAGCACCCAAGCCAAGTGCAAGTAAGCAGCAATGCAGGGCCAGCAAACAGCAAGTTAGCCGGACCCCGGCATTACGTGCTGTCTGGGTGGCTGGGGAGGGCTTCCTGGGGGGTGGGGGGACCAGCAGCGACCACACCTGGATCCTATCCTCTGTGTCAGACCTCGTGGCCTTATACAGAGGCCCTCTCGTCTGTGTCGGCAAAATAGCCAGTGCAGATGCGAGGACACCCATTGGTGGGTCTCTGGGCTTACCCGGGGGAAGGGGTCCCGAGATGCCTCTGGCGGCTGCCTGCCTACCACAGGATGCAGCGGTAACCATTTGACTTCCACTGTGCCCAAGTGGCCAAGCAGCTCAGGATTGGATTGCCCATCACATAATGATGAACTTCAGAAACAGCACTACCGAAACCAAAGATGCTGGAAAAGATGGGGAAATGGGGTGTGGGGGTTTCTGCAACTACTAAAGCTCAGTTTCAGTGAAAAGTGTTCCACTGAGCCACATTCCATTATGATTCATTTTAGAGTCACATGTCTCCCAGCAGGAACACTTTTTAAGTTTTTCACATCTATGTTTCATTAACATACAGCTTTGGAGGAAAATGTTTCTATTGCTTACTGAAAACCAACACGAGACTGTTTATGACACGATGTCTGCAGCTTACGTTTTAATAAAGGCAGTTTTCATATCTAAAATTAAATTGACGACTGTCTGCCTTTCTGAATTCTAGCCAACATTCAAGAATAAGTAGAGTTGTCATTTTTGCTGTTCAGAATTCTGAAACCTGCTTTCTTTCCCCTCCAAAAAACAATTTCCAAAGTGCAACAGTTTCTGATGCCTCCAACAGCAGCACTTTGCAGCTTTGTACTTCTGCTATATGCCTGTCAAGCTAAGTGTCATGAATGAAGTGACAGAATTGTATCAGAAGGGCGTATGTGCATATATTCAAATGCACATCAGTACCCATTGGGAACTAGAAAAGGGCAGACAATGAACAATAATTGGCCTCATCTTCTTCTAACACTGTAAACCAGTCAATAGAACTACTCTAATATTGTTCAACTACCAATTGGCATCCATCCCGCCTCTCTTCCATTCTGGCTGTGAATTCTAGGACCTGAAATAAGTATTAAAAGTGAACTTTGGACAAAAAACCAAAATCTGCTCAACTATTAAGAATGGTTTTAACGCAAGGTTCACCTGACTTATCGTTTGCGAAATGGAAATGTAATCAGTATGTGGGAATTTAAAAGCACTGAATTTATGCAGGGGCCCCATTGAACTGAATCCTGATTTTGTAGGGGTTGGGCTTTGGAGATTTTAATCAAGAAGGCAAGATATAAATGTATTACATATATAAATAAAACAATTGAGGAAAGTAGCCACAGATGCGTGTTGCTGGCAGCACTCAAAAGAGAGATTATGCAACACAAGCAGAGAGTTACACATCACTATATGAAACATGACCAAATGTAGCTTGACAATTAAATACAAAGAGATGAAGCAATCGGCATCAACTGCCCCAGGAGTAAGGCTCATTGTAGAAGCCAAATTCCAGAATGGATCTGAGATAACCTCCATGTGGGTCACGCACCTGAACACAGCAGGTATATAAACATACAAAGAATCCTGTATATAAATTGTGCTCTTTGCATCTGCACACCATGACTATTGAAATGTCTGTAGAAAGAGCTGTGGCTTCTTCATGGGAGCCCTCACAGTCATTGCCATTTCAATGGGCACCTTACTTTTCCCATGAGAGTCATATCAATGGCGCTTTCTCCCTCCTTGCCACTGGAAGCGGCAGTTGTCTGCTGAGGATTTATTACAATAGCCTCCTGTTTTAAAGAGCAAGTTCAAAGGCTGGCTTGCTCATCAATCTTCCAAAAAGCCAAAAGGACCATAAATCTTGTTGCCACACAGTTAAAGTCATGAGGCTCAGTAGAATGGTTTTTTTCCCCTTCTGTGCTTCTCTTTTCAAACAATCATCATTATCATAACAATAGTTTAAGAAAACATCTTTCTACTATGAGAAAGAAGTCTCAAAGTACTCCTTAATGCATATGGATCTGCCTTGTATAGGGTGAGACCAGCACTTTGTCTAGTTCAGTATTGTCAACATGCAACAGCTCTCCAGTGTTTCACTTTCCCAGCCCTACTTGGAAGTCCCATATCTTGAATCTGGTCCTTCTGCATGCAAGGTAGCTGCTCTATCACTGAGCTACATATCCTCCCCATCACTGTATGGGGATACCCCAACCATATGCTTTAACATCTGCAGGAACCAACTGTAAGGAATATTCATTATATTCTCCATACTGGGAAACTGCAAAGTGTGTCCATAAAACAGACTTTTTCCTATGAATGAGGTGAGAACAGAGTGGAGGTTCATTTGACACAGGTAGCCACAGACATTTTTCACTCGGCTCATACAGGCTTCCCAGGGGGAGGGTCAAGATGCAGATTATTGATGACTCCATCAGTGAATCTATTACCAGTGCAATGTTTTAGGAAGAGAATGCCACCAGTAGGGACATAACAAGCATCTTGCTCTGAGTGTGTCTCTTCAGCTGGCAGCACACAAATGTAGCTTCATAGAGACAAAGGAAATGGGGCCATTTTTACACCTGCAGTGCTAATTTGGACGACACTCTTCCAAATAAATGGATATCCAGATTTAAATGTGTGGGCCTTATGAATGAAGTCCTTGCTGTATCATTTCCTCAATATGTTCAGTTGTTCAGCTACTCCGGTACTGATACTAGGAGGGAAGCACAGCTTGTGCTTTCACAAGGTTGCATGCCACAGATATCACCGACTTTGCAAAGCCATGCCTGCTTACCCCAAAGCTCCTCCTACCTGTTCCGCCCACAAAAGCAGTCCTATCAGCAGAAGCTTCATATTTAGAGGCATTAACACCAGATACTGGGGATACTCAGACTTGCTTGAAAGCTTTCCAGAGGCATTTGACTGCCCACTGTTGGTAATAGTATGCTAGGCAAAATGGAGGCAAGTGACTTGCCCGAGAACACAAACCAAATAAAGGGCAAATGTGGGGTCCAAGTTCCAGCCCACTCCCTTCCTCTCACTTTTCCTGCTGCAACACAACATTCATTTTATAAAAGGAAAAGTAATAAGGCTGAAAGACAAATCATTTGTCCAAGACTACAAACTATGTATAGGGCAGAGCCCCAAATACCAAATGATCCCAATTCATTGTATTTATGTTGTTATACTTTTAAGAATACAGTATGTGGTTTATTAATGGTTTCATACAATTTGTCATTCTATTGATTTTATTTTCTTGCAAATTTTGTAGCGCTCCAAATTTTAATCAAAATGCTTCAGGCAGAACATGCTGATACCCATGTACTTATTTCCTCCTTTGTCCTTACAAAAGCAAAATATTAGTTTATTTCACCTTCATTGCATAGTTCAATTTCAATCAATCGGCGAAAGAAAATTCAGAGTGAACCACCATATAATAAATAAGTAAATTAAAATGGATACCTCGGTAACAAAGTAGCCAGTATTTGTACTGCAAACCTTTGAAAAATGATTTTAATTAAGAAGTATATTCTGAAGACTGCTTCACACATCAGTTTCAGTGCTACTGAAATTACTATTGGAAGTATGAGTTTAAATCAAGCGGAATCACCTTTTTTCCACCTACTTCCCAGAAACTCCTACTGGTTTGCTGATAACAGTAAAATAGAAGCAGAAGCAGTGAAAAAAAATTCAAAGAAAATACTTACAATTCACAAACGTGTACATCTCTGTTAGGTGTACAAGTACTCGAATGGAAGATATTGCCTTAATTAGATTATCACCTTGTTACAGTTGAGATGTTCTGTCTTTTAAAACCATTAAAACAGTCTCTCCCAACATGTTAACAAGGCTCTTCTCCAAAGAAATGCTAATAGAGAAAAGATCACGAATGCCTTCTGGATATCTGACTCTATAAAACGTCAATAACCTACTTCATTTTGTCCTTAGCTTCTACACTGTTGTTCTATGGCCACATCGCCTCAGGACTTGTTCCTGTACTTGTTCCTGCATCTCAGTTTTCAGACTCTCTCCTTCCACTCTGCAGAGTTCAGCTTTTAACAAACCACCCACACCTAAGGAAACAAAATACAAACAGTGAAATCTATTCAGTAGGAAAGGGTAGCTGTGACATTCATCCATTGCAGATCATCAGCCACTTTAGAGGAAGCAGGGCTAGGAATGCACTTTTTTTTCTCACAAACCCATTTTGCAATAAATGCTAACATGTTTTATTTTAATAAAGAGGGAAGTGCATCTTCTCCTCCTGAGGATATTGGCTGCAAAGGGCACAGTGCTGCACTGCTATATAACTTAGGAGAAAAAAATGACTTAATGAATAAGGGGACTCATACTAATGAAAGAAAATGGAGACAGGCAGGGAAAGGCAGTGGGAAGAAATCACTGTGTTCATTTATTAGGCGATTGTAGAATTTGGATCCGTGTAGTCAGCTAGCAGAGCTAAATCATTATTGCTGCATATTGCCTCCTCTCTCTTGCAGACATTGATGCTCTACAACACAAATTGCCATACTTGCATTAAAAAAAAAACGAGCTATCCCCTCACCACAAATAAGATCACTGCATAGAAGGATATTACTAAATGCAGGAGGTGTTCCCTTGAAATTAGATTTATGAGTCTTGCAATGTTTATCACAAGGCCAATGGCTCCTGGTTCTCCTAAAGGCAGAAAGCAGAGAACAGTGTTCCCAGGAACTTGAATATCACACATTCATACAGACACACATCCCTACCTCTAACACCCTGTCCGCAATGTCTGTCATGGACCTACGTGAAATAAAACACTGTAAGTTACACAAAAGAACTTCAGTGGCTAATATAACCAAAGGACTCAAATCAGGGCAGCACAGGCAATTGTTGCAAAGCATTTCAGAAGCATGAATACAGGGGGGAAAAATACAGGATCTTGCATAACTCCCATCCGTTATGGATGTCACAACATCCCTTGGGGAAGGCAGCAAAAGCCAAGCAGTTCTCCCAATCCAGCATAACAGGCAAGCATCCAAGTTTCAGAAGATAAATATTGCTGCATGTTAGTGTCCCCCTGCACAGGCAAAGCGTCACTGAGAAGACTGAATATAATACAGTACCACCAGCTCAGCCTCTCTCTTTCTACTACAGCTAGTTTATAGACAGGAACAAAAACTGTGTGCATTGGGAGAATGGGAGAAGAAGCGAATTAACACTCTGATGTACCTGAAAAGCATAACAAAAGGTACAGAGATAATAATATCTAAGCACCCAGCCTTTTTCCTGATAGCAAGATGGCTCAATATTGCATCTGTACCATACATACCCTTCAATATACAGAAGGAGAGAGAGAATTAAGAGATATCCACTGTTCTCAAAATATCCATCCACAAAATATGTACACACAACCTCAAGAGAGCCCATAATATTAGCAGGAAAAATTCTCCACCTATCTTGGTTTCCTCATCATAATATCTATGGCAGATAAGCAAAGAATAAGTTTCAAAAAAATCATGGACTACAATTGTAGCATCAGGAGAGATACATGTGGGGAACTGTGTGCTGAAAGGATTCTGAACAATTCTGATTAGACTATCAGTAAGGTGTTTGAAAACGGTGTTATTTACACAGAAGTACACCCATTGATTTCCCAGTAGCAATGTATGTATGTGAGAGCTGGACCATAAGAAAGGCAGAGCGCCTAAGAATAGATGCTTTTGAATGATGGTGTTGGAGAAGACTCTTGAGAGTCCCTTGGATTGCAAGGAGATCCAATCGGTCAATCCTCCAGGACGTCAAGCCTGATTGCTCTCTGGAAGGACAAATCCTGAAGCTAAAGCTCAAATACTTTGGCCACCTCATGCGAAGAGAGGACTCTTTAGAAAAGACCCTCATGCTGGGAAAGATTGAAGGCAAAAGGAGAAAGGGGCGGCAGAGGATGAGATGGTTAGATAGTGTCACCGAAGCGATGGATATGAAATTGGGCGAACTCTGGAAGCTAGTGGAGGACAGGGAGGCCTGGCGTCCTGTGGTCCATGGGGTCGCGAAGAGTCGGACACAACTTAGCAACTCAACAACAACAACAACACACCCATTGAGTTCAGCAAGACTGTAATCCTCATTTACTCACCAGAAACACAAACCTCTATCAATTTTTCAACACAACCTCATTGCAGCTCAGTGAGCAACTGTATCTTGCTATGGGGTTCCAATATGAGGCATGACTGCCCAGGAAACAAGGAAGAACCAGAGTTACATTCCCGCGTCATTCCCAAAGGTCTCCTCTACTTACCATTTCCCAGAATGCTTTGGGTGATTTGCAACTACTCTTAACTGTCCTCTCTGAGGCAGAAGTAATGCCACAATACACGATCAGATAGCAATACCAGTTGGGGGCAGGGGGGAAAGACCTCCATTTTCCTTTCACACCAATGCAGGTTGTCAAATCAGGTTGTCAGACTCAGGCCTGGCACACACGCAGAGACTATGTGGAAGCCCCTTTAAACTGTTCACCACGGTCACTGCTTCCACACAGCGGCTCCCACTGCTCCTGTTGTTTTCCTGCAGTGAATCATCATGCAGAGAAACCTCCTGCCAAGGCACCATCGCAAACTTGTGCGGTTCAAAGTGTCTTTCATCTGCATCAGCCCTCAACTGCTTAGTCTGGTGAACACGAAAAAAAAAGATACCCACAGAAGCTGGGAAAGAGTTACAGTAAGCTGGCATTGGATTACATCTACAGGCTGGCCGCACTTGCTTAAGAGGGATCTGACAGTGATTAAAAGGCTGTTTTAGAAGCCATGAGGGACAAAGCTATTCCACTGTAGAAATAAAAGCCACGCTCCAAGTTCTCTCTTCAGACCACTATTATTTATCTGTGTGGAGGAGGAACGTGTACATGTAGAGCATATGTCCGCAGGAGTGTATGCATGATACTGTTTAGAAATGGATCTCTGGAAAAGGGTCTGCTCTTTTACAGCCTGTGGCATCGACTATGCTCTCCCCCCCCCATTCCTTTTCTTTTGTCTCTCAGCATTTCCTTCTCCAACTCTGCGCCAGGTCTCCTGCCTCTCTCACATATACCCCTGCTGCGTAAAAGAAAAACAACAAAGAGCCTCTTCTGAAACAAGCCCTCCAGGCTGGCTGTGGCTGAGGAAACAGAAAACACTTCTGGAAACTAATACTGTATTTTGGGATTCCTTCCTCATAGGTGTCTGCATGCCAACACTCCCTTCAGAAATGCGTTTTCTTGCCATTCTTTATTCCACTGACATGCCGTGGCAGTTCTCTTTGTTGGACACTGAAGACACTGCTTTCTTCAGGATAACAGAGAGAACATTAACTTACCTCCATCCCTCTGCTCCAGGTAAATCAAACTTTCGCTCTTTAAATGCAAAACTTTTTTTTTTTCACCAGTTGCAGGTGAAATTTTCACCTTTCATACTTTCAGACAAACAGATCCCCATTGCAAAACAGAGGTAAAAAAAGAGTTGTTTAGTGTTCCCCTATCTTTTTAATAGGGACATGGTGGCGCTGCGGGTTAATTCGCTGTTGCTGGGCTTTCCGACCTCAAGGTTGGGAGTTCAAGACTTCGCGACGGAGTGAGCTCCCGTTGCTTGTCCTAGCTCCTGCCAACCTAGCAGTTTGAAAGCACCTAAATGCAAGTAGATAAATAGGGACCACTTCAGTGGGAAGGTAACGGTGTTCCGTGCGCTACGGCATAGAGTCATGCCAGCCGGCCACATGACTACGGAAGCTTGTCCTCGGACAAAACACCGGCTCTACAGGCTTTGAAACGGAGATGAGCACCACCCCCTACAGTCACGACTAGACCATTTGGTCGTGGGGAAACCTTTACCTTTATCTTTTTAATAGGTGTCCCAGTGTCCATGGATAACTGAAACAGTGGATACTGAATCAGTGGATACTGGGGCACAACTGTAGTTCTCTGCTTCCAAGCAATTCTCACCAAGGTGGCAAACCTGTGTCTGAGGGTACAATCCTAAACTGAGTTAGGCCGGCATAAGCTAAATCAGCAATGTTTGGCCAGCACAAGGGCCACCTTAAAGTATGTTTGGACCTCTCTCAGAGTCAGAGAGGCCAACACAGAGACAAAAGCCATCCTCCCTGACTCCGAGAGTAGTCAAAACACGCTTTACGGTGGCCCTTGTGCTGGCCAAATTTTGCTGGCTTAGTTTATGCCAGCCTAACTCCAGTTTAGGATTGTGCTCTGAGTCATAGCAGTTGAAAAGATTCATATCACTGAATACCCCTATTATATATTCTGTGTCAGCTGGAAGAGAGTACACCATTTGTCCTAATATGCCAACATATCCTTCCTATTTCAGTCTTGTACAATCTGTCCATGGATTTTCAGAACTGTCAGGTTAGGCCTCACTCATTCACCCAGTGAATTCTGACTATTATATTCAGGATGTTCCTTGGTCTTAGTCCCTTTCTACTTTGCACATTCTCTACCCACTGTTTACTTGTAGAATCACAAAGGATAACCTTCCCTCCTCTCTTCGATAAACCTTGTCTTCTTTTTCTTGTCCTTTTTGTTTGCCTCACCCCTGTGTCCTGCTCATTTCCACTTCCTTTTCCTTGCCTTCTTGACCAGACTCTCCATTGTTATCACAATGTTCTCTTTTCCTCCCTTCACTTTCTCACACTCTTATGCCCAGCAAACAGTGTTTTATTGCCCTCTAAGCAACAGCCAGTTCCTCCATTTGTTTGCTAGTGACTGTTCAGGTTTCTGGGCCCATGCAGGAAAAGTGAGCCCATGTTCCAAATGGCCAGCCTTTCAAGTACACATTGAAATGTCCTTTCAGCAGTTTCTCTTGTGAAAACATGGCCAGCCCAACCTGATCCATCTGTTATATTTTTAAAATCTGGCTGCATTTGACTATTTATTGGCTACCCTGAATAAATTTATAATCCACCTCCTCTCTCTCTCTCTCTCTCTCTCTCTCTCTCTCTCTCTCTCTCTCTCTCTCT
>JAJKFI010013290.1:0-19284 GCA_029204185.1 Lerista edwardsae
CTCTCTCTCTCTCTCTCTCTCTCTCTCTCTCTCTCTCTCTCTCTCTCAGCCTCACCTACCTCACAGGGTTGCTGTGAGGACAAGAGGAAGGAAGAAACCATGTAGATCACCCTGAGCTAAGGGTGAGAAATTATTAGATTAATTGAATTAATTGAATAAACAATTAATTAAAACAGGGGCAGCCTTTCTACCAAGTCCAAACCCTGGGCCCTCTGATAGGCAGCCTCTGTCCATGGCTTCAGGCAAGAACACTTCTCCACCTTAACATAAGAACATAAGAACATAAGAATAGCCCCGCTGGATCAGGCCAAAGGCCCATCTAGTCCAGCTTCCTGTATCTCACAGCAGCCCACCAGGTGCCCCAGGGAGGCACAAGAAACAAGACGCCTGCATCCTGTTGCCACTCCCTTGCACCCGGTACTCTGAAGTAGCCTACTACTAATGTAAGGGGTTTACACAATCCATCATGGCCTATAGCCCACGATGGACTTTTCTTCCAGAAATTTCTTCCACCTTACCTGGCAATCGGTCCAGGAACCACCTTCAGCAGGCAGAATCGGTCAGTCTATGAACCTGACTGACAGCGCAATCCTCGCCTGGAGTCAGGCTGGCACAGTGAGGCCGGCAAAGTTTGGCCAGCACAAGGGACACCGTAAAGGATGTTTGGAGCAGTCTCGGAGTCAGAGAGGCCAGTGATGGCCCTTGTGCTGGCCAAACTTTGCTGGCCTAACCGGGCCAGCCTAACTCCAGGTTAGGACTGCGCCCTGAGACAGCCCCCCCCCCCCCAGGCAGCAGCAGACTGCAGGGAGGTGCCTGCCTGCACAACCCCCACTGCTCCTCCTTCTCTCTGGATTGGAAAAGGAAAGTGCAAAAGGGGTAGAGGAGAGGGGAGACACTCTAGCACACCACTCTCCTCTCCCTTCTCTATTCCTTCTTCCTCTTCAAATCCAGGGAGCAGGAAAAAGAGGGACAGGGAAGGGGAGGGGGGGGAGTGGCAGCAGAGGCGGATCTACAGGGAGGGCAAAGCTCTAAGTGTTGCAAGAAGCCTTACCCTGTCACGTAAATCCCTCCTCTCCCTTGCTGCTGTAGCCAGTAAGCAACGCCAAGATGTTGCTGTTCCCTGTGAGGATTGGCTAGAACGGTGCAGGAGAGGAGTGATTGCCACTGCAAGGTGAGGCTTCTTGCAAAACTTAGAGCTTTGCCCTCCCTTAGATCTGCCTCTGAGTGGCAGGTGCCTAAGGCAACAGCCTCAGCCTGCCCCATGGACAAGCCGGCCCTGACAGAAGCCAAAGCCGAGAAGAGCCAGACTCTGGACTGCCTGAAATAGACCTTATCAGCAGAAAGGAAGGCAGGGAGATGGAGAGGGCAGAACGCCTCTCCTGTCGTATCCGAGGCTGCCGTCAGCCAGCTGTGACAACATCTGCCCAGGCTCTCCAACACAAAAGGGCAGAAATGCAGGTCTAATTCCTCTGCTGCCGTCAGCCAGCTGTGACAACATCTGCCCAGGCTCTCCAACACAAAAGGGCAGAAATGCAGGTCTAATTCCTCTGCTGATGCGCTGTCTGAGTGCTTCGGTCTTTTCATCCCCCTCCTTTCAAGAGAGAAGGAAAAGCATCTCCGTGATGATACAATGGACCGCGGCGCTCGTCATTTGATGCATTTAAATTAACAAATTACCGCCCTCGCAGAGACCCAGCCGTTCGTCTCCTGTTGATGGTCCTCGATCACTTTGTGCATTACATTTTGTCAACACAACCATGGAGGGGGGGGGGGAAGTTGGCGGCGTTGTCGCATTTCTAAATTCTAGTAATTACAACTGCCCTGCTACCCACTGTAAGTCGCTGGGAAGCCAGAGAGCTGCCTGGAAAGCCCAGCCATATGGAATGCCCAGGAGAGCCATCTCTGCAGCAGCCGGGGACAGGTTGCCAGCGTGGCTGAACAAGGCTCCGGAACTTCGGATCTTGTCTCCAAAGCTGGGAATTTGCTCAACCAGAGCTGGACCAAGCTCAAATATACTGGCAGGTCCTGCTCTTGTTGTCTCTCTGTGTTGCCTGCAAATGCTCATGGGGAAGCATGACGAACTCATGGGGAAGTGTTGCCTGCATGACGAACTCATGGGGAAGCAGGTTGGAGAACTGAAAACACAACATTGCCTTGTTTTCTTTCCTCCAGGTGGCTTCCGGTGAGCATATGCAGACAACACAGAGACAGAGAGCGAAAGGAGGGCTGCAATTAAATCATTTGCATGATTGGGGGGGGAGGAATTTGTAAGCTGCAGATAAGTGAAACTGCAGACACAGAACCTGCAGACACACTTGTGCTCCAGACGGCAAAGCAGTTTGTACGGCTACTCTGAAAAGCTGCTCAGGCTGAGGACCTTTGGATAGACAAAGCCAGGCCCCGCCCCCGCCCCTTTATCCCACCCCTTTGTCCAGCATCACATTGGTCTCCACCACTCGCCTTCCTCTTGCTCAGTCGATTCAAAAAGGAGAATAAAGCAGTAGAGTAGAGAAGTAGAGGAGGGTGGTGGGCTAGAGTGTCAGGAGGCATGCAAAAAGTGCTGCCCCCCCCCCTTTGCCAGAGCTGTGCCAGCCTCTGTGCCTCCCACTTCCTGAATTGGAAAAGGAATTGGGGTGAAGAAGAAGAGGAAGTATGCAGGAGAGTGGAGTGCTACAGTGTTGGACACTCTAGCCCAGCACTCTTCTGTCCTCCACACTCCCTTTCTTTTCCTGTCCAGGGAATGGGAAGAGGAGCAGTGGAAGTGTCCAGGGAGTGGGAAGTGGAGCCTCTTCTGCCAATCTCCTGCCTAAGGTGACTGCCTCAGTTGGCCTCATGGATGGGACAGACCACCAGTTGATCTAGCTCAGTCTTGCTTGCCAAGGCTGACGGCAACACCTGATCTGTTCAACGGGAAATCCAATGGGATTCAATACAGAGCCACAGTAAGTGTTGCAGGCAGCTCCTCCCCCACCTCAGACGGCGACGTTGCCCCGAATGGCTGCCCCGAATGGCTCTGACGGTGAGCCACATGGCACATTGGGGCTCCTGCAATACTTACCATGCTGCTCCCAGTAGCCACACTCCTGATGGGACTGGACCTGGGTCTTCCTGGATGCAAAATGACCTGCTTTTCGGCTAATCTGTGGCCCTCCCCAAAACGATTCCCTTCCTTGGCCTAAGAAGCACAGCCCTGGGTAGCCCCGCGCACAGACACAACTGGCTGGGAGGATCGGAGGAGCCAGAGAAAATGTCAAGGTGCTGACGCTGTAGCAAAAGGATGGGCGGCACAAACGTAGCGGAGGTTTCAAATACCGCTGCGCCTGACCTTTAGCAGCTGTCGACAATCCGTACCCAAGAAACTTCAGCACCGCCCACGAGTGGCTCACCTGCGTAACAGGAGAGGAAGCAAAGGCACATCTTCACGGTGGCAACTACAGTTTTTGTCAGGTACTTCTGCAAGAACGGCCCCCGGTGATGGGTGGTAGAAACAGTCTCCGCCTTCCGAGCCCTCCACAGAAATAGATGGGACTCACACTTCTGCAGTGGCATAGCTAAGAGGGGCAGGGTGGTTGAGTGCCCTGGTATCACCCCTTGAGGGGATGCCAATCTGGAAGCCTTCGTTCTTTAAAATGAACGGGGCCCGGGTGTCAGATGCCTTGACTACGCCACTGCCCCTTTGCTATTACAGCACAATTCCTGCGACAATGAGACGGTGATTCTAGAAACGAGGGTGTCTTTAATGGTCCGCTCATTTACAAGTATGCAAGTTGGACATGGGGAACCGGAGAGGTCCAGCCTTGAGAGGAGCATCAGAGTGCACTCCTAAGCCGTGCTGGAATAGCTAGGCTGGAGGGGCTGGGCCATGCCCAACGCACCTTAGGTGTCCTGGGGAGCCACCCCGGGATCAGGGCACGTTTGCACCCTTGCCCCAGGGGAGGCTCCAGCCTTCCTTGGGTCTCTGCCTACTAAGCAGGAATCTCCTTAGGAGTCTGTGCAGCCCGAACTGGGGCCATGTGGCCTGGGGATGGGGGTGTGGATGTGGCCTACTGGCCGCATCCCATCTCTGCCCCCATTCCCGGGTCGGTAAGCCCACCAGCCCCCAACCAGCCCCCAACCACCAGCCTCCCTTCTCCCAGAAATGCCCTTTTGCCAGCCAAATTTGGCTGGCGCATGGGCGGCGCGGTCTTGTGCCAGTGCCCTTGGGCTGACGCTACTGCTAGCATAGGCCCAAGAGCACTAGTGCCAATGCAGGGGTGCCGGTGGGTGCCTCCATGTGTATTGGAAAAGGCAGGAGATACCCCGAGGAGATAGGGAATGGTATCAGCAGTGGCCCCTTGTCCAAATAAGCCAGGGATTACAGGGTTAACCCCCAAGGTCTTTGCCTGCAGCAGGTACTCAGCTGTAGGCTGATGAGGGCCCTGGCTAGGAAGGGTGATTAGCACCAGGTAGATGCAGCACCGGGTAGGTGTTGGATGGATGGATGGATTGGGACTGGGCAATGGATGGAGTGTTAAAGGACTGGATAAAGGAAGGTAAGAAGGCTGTGGGAAGTTGTATGGCTGCCATGCCCCTGGAGCCACCGAGTGGAGGAGGCAGTTGTGGCTCAGGCAAGCTGACTGCCTATTGTGTGATGGTGGGGTTTTGTGGTGCCAAGTTAGACTTAGGGTATCTGGCGCTAAGCTGGCGATGAGGGCAGTCTGGAGGAGGCTGGCCAGCCGGTGATTCCAAGCAAAGCTGCTGGAAGAGAGGAGGCCCAGTGGGTGAAGGAACCCCCTCCCTCTTGCCTATCTCTGAGGCTGCTCTGGAGGGGAAACTAGTTAGCATAGTGTGGGCATTGGGGCCCTTGGGGAGGCCCAGAAGGGAATTTGGCAGAACACCACGTCAGCGCTAGTGATGTTGGGCCAACACAAGCACATTGCGTTGGCCCAAGGTGCCTCCTTGGATTGCGCCCTCAGTTCCCCAAAAGCAAACAGCATGCACATGAACCCCCACCCCAAGCTTCCTCCTCCCCTACTTCTGAACTGGTTCCATTTTGTCTCTTTCGCTCCCTGTTCGAATGGCTAAAACTGTTCCCGGTCAGCCTCAGCTGAAGACCATTGGGTGCAGGCAGCTAAAGAAGGACAGGGGGTGAAATTGCACCGGGCAACAAGCTGAGCTCGACACTAGTGGCCAAAATTATGAAAAGCTTGGTATGTTTGAGTAATACCACAATGTTATATATCCTTGAAAAGGTAATTTAATGCAGAAAGCAATGAAACAAATCAGAGTGTATTATCTTTACTCAAACTACGAGGCCATCTTGATGAGGGAAAAATCTACTTCATTTTGAGTGGTGTAGTCAGTGGTGTCATCCAAATGATTTAGAAACCGGTACTCACTTTTGATTGGCACTTGTCCAAATGCCAAACAAATAATGATTTAGGCCAGCTCAACTTCTAGAAACCGGTACTCGCGTAGTGGTGCGTAGTGGGTGCATGACATCACTGGGTGTAGTGGAGGACAAGATAAAGTGGCCAATTTTGTGGACTGCAAAATTAAATGTCAGAGTAAATGATTCAATCATGCCTATATTTGCCTATATTGGGCAGAAGATTTAGTTGAGAGGGTTAATGCCTCCGTTTGCCTGAAGATAAGAGCTGAAGATCTGAAGGTCGCCAACTGGAAGTCTCTGTGAGCGGCAGACCTCATAAATTGCGACTGATTAACAGCTGAGCTGTCTCCGGCTGCCTTGTGTGAGGGGGAGTTGTGCCGAGACAGCAGCTTCTCTAGTGGGAGCAGGGAAGCTGCTTATCAGCCAGCAAGAAGACAAACGGGTGGCCAGAAAGAAGGACTAAATCCAGAAAGATCCATCTGTATGCGTGTAGATCTTGGAAGATAGAAAATTTCTGTAAAAATTATAAAAACCTTCTGGTTTCTGAATAAAGTCTGCCTATGTAAACCGCCTTGAGTTATAGTCATTAGAGTGACCTGTGATCTGGTGACCTAAGAAAGGCAGTACATAAATACAAGTATTATTATTTTATTACTAGCTTTTTGTTACCCGGTGTTGCCCGGGTGTTTATATATCCCATCCCTGACCCATCCCTGATCCATCTTCCAATTTTGGGCGTTTTCGACCATTTTCACCTGGGGCCCCCTGCGCACCCCCACCCCCGGGGGCACTGGAGGGGCCTGACCCCCACAGTGTTTGTCACCAGGCTGGAAGGCACACGCATGCCGGTTCTGGCGGCAATTGCTCCAGGCGTCACAGTGGGGCATGGTGGACATCTCGTATTGCACCCCTTCCCGTCCCCCACATTGGGGTGTGTGGACCCGAACTCCCACAGCGTCGCTGTTTGCCTCGGCGAGCCCAGAAACTACAGAACCGAGGACGATTGCGTCCATTTTCGGCCATTTCCACGCAGGGGCCCTGGGCCCCCCCGGGGCGCTAGGGAGGCATGACCCCCAGAGAACCTGTTGCCAGGCTGGAAGGCACGCGCATGGCGAGTTTGGTGCACATCGGTCCAGGCGTTCCAGCAGGGCATGGCAGATATTGTGTCTTGCACCCCTTCCCGCACCCCATGCCAAGGGGGGGTGACCCCGGACTCCAACAGTGCCAGGAGCAACCCTGGAAACTATGGATTCAACGCCGATTTTGGCCGTTCTCGACCATTTTCACTTGGGGCCCCCCCGCGTACCCCCACCCCCGGGGGCGCTAGGGGGTCTAACCCCCGCAGTGTGTGTTGTCAGGCCACACGGTGCACGCGTGCCGAGTTTCGTGTCGCTTGGTCCAGGCGTTCCAGCAGGGCATGGCGGATGTTGTGTCTCGCACCCCTTCCGGCCCCCCATGCCGAGGGGGGGTGAACCTGAACTCGCACAGCATCGGGAGCGTCGCCACCTGTCCCGGAGACCCCGGAAACTATGGATTCGACACCAATTTTGGCCATTTTCGACCATTTTCATGCGGGGACTCCCACACCCCCCCACCCATGGGGGCGCTAGGGGGGCCCGACCCCCGCAGTATTTGTGGCCAGGCTGCTAGGCTCCCGCATGCCGGGTTTGGTGCCAATCGGCCCAGGCGTTCCAGCAGGGCATGGCGGACGCTGTGTTTCGCACCCCTTCTTGCCCCCCACGTGGGGGGGGCACACCCAGACTCCAACTGCATCGGGAGCGTCGCCACTCATCTCGGTGACCCCGAAAACTGCGGATTTGACTCCAAGTTTGGCTGTTGTTGACCGTTTTCACGTTGGGACCCCCCTGTACCCCCACCCCTGGGGGCGTAGGGGGGCCCGACCCCCACAGTGTTTGCGGCCAGGCTGCTAGGCATCCGCCTGCCGAGTTTGGCGTCAATCGGTCCAGGCGTCCCAACAGGGCATGGCAGGCATTGTGTTTGACACCCCTTTTTCCCCCCCACGTTGGGGGGGGGGCTGAACCCGGACTCCAACGGCATCGGGAGCATCGCCGCTCATCCCGGCGACCCCAGAAACTGCAGATTTGATGCCGATTTCGGACGTTTCCGACGATGTTCACGCGAAGACCCCCGCGTACCCCCACCCCCGGGGGCACTAGGGGGGTCTGACCCCTGCAGTGTTTGTTGCCAGGCCGCAAGGTACGTGTGTGCCGAATTTCGTGGCACTCGGTCAAGGCGTGGGGAAGCCTATGCATAACATACAGACATACAGACACACACACACACACACACACACACACACACACACACACACACACGTCCGTTTATACATAGATAGATTATTATATTTCAAAATATTTCTTAATCATTGTCGAGATGCCTACTGTTGTTTTTCAAATGTAATATTTTTGTTTTTAGGCCAATAAAGGCTTCTGTTTATCTATCTATCTTTACTCTATCAAAGGTTACGGCCAAAAAACAAGAAGTTTAGATTACAGGAGATGACACGCCTTAAGAAGAAATAGGAGCGAAATGAAGCCAGGGGGCGGGCTTAGCAGCCATGTTGGTTGACTCAAAACATTCCTCATTCCAAGCATTTCAGATTGCTTTGCTCGTACTGTTTAGGATTGAATAAAAATAAAAACTTACGAAAATAAAAACATGTGATCGTGTAGAAACATTATTGGTAACCTTATTATGATTTAATATGCAATTACAAGGTTAAATTCCTCATAATTATATTACTGAACATACCTGATGAAATGCTACTTGCTGTCTATTTAAACTCAGATTGCACTGTTTTGACAGACTTATTTTTTGAAATCTACACAAGCAAAAATAAAACGGTCATGCCCCATAAAAAAAATGTCTGTTAATGTTCAGAATTTCATAAGTATTACAGTAGGAAAATTACATTAAAATCTCTTCATTACACAAGTAATTGTCAATATGAGAGGAATTCTTTTTTACTTCTAGACTATTAAGAGTTTTTTTTTAAACTTCTACACTCACCCCCCCCCCAACATAACAAATTCTGTACATGTTCAGAATTTCGAAAATATTACAGTAGAAAATGCAAGGTGGGAAAAAAGTGTAAATGGGAAGGGGGGGAAAAGGAGAGGGGAATTTTTTTTTCCTTCTAGACCATTAACAGTGGGTGTCAGAAAATGGTGAATAAGACTGCTAGGAACAACAAGAAATTACACAGCTTCAAAAATAATGCACTATTTCAGTGAATTGTAGTTTTATTGAACCGATGTAATGTGAATACATGAATCCTTCCGTGGAAATTAAATCCCATTTTTCTGACAGCGATTCGCACACCCGTATGCAGAACACGCAGGCATGATTAAAGACATTGAGATTAACTTTTACACACGTGCAGGGAGAGTTTTATTCGTGAATTCGCGGCAATCCTCCTCCTTGGCGGGAAAGATCTGAGTCAGCCGTATTTGTATACCCATGGCGTCAAGAAAATGATGTCATGTCATCTCCTGTAATCTAACCTTCTTGCCAAAAAAACCAGAGAAAACGGAAATACAACTGTGATGTCACTTCCTGTTGTGACATCACTTCTGGGGCAACATTTTGCCCTCTGCACTGGGCTTCATTAGCTCCGCCCAACCGGTGGCCCTCCCTTAACATTTCATAGAGAAGAATTGAAGCCGAGGGCGGGCTTAGCGGCCATGTTTGTAAGTACAAAACATTGCTCATTCCAAGCATTTCCAATGGGTTTTCTGGTACTGTTTAGAGCTGAATCGTTTACTCCTGAAATAAAAACTGACGAAAATAACAACGTGTGATCGTGGAGAAACATCAGTGGTAACCATATTATGAGTTAATATGCAATTCCAAGGTTTAATTCCGCGTAATTATATTACTGAACATACCGGACGAAATGCCGCTTGCTGTCTATTTGAACTCGGATTGCACTGTTTTGACAGACTTATTTTTTGAAACCTACACAACCAAAAATAAAGTGTGAACGGGAAGGAAAGAAAAAAAGGGGAGGGTGGTCAAAAATCAGATAAATATGTAGGAAAATTACATTAAAATCTCTCAATGTATAACACAAGTGTAAAATTCAAACCAAACCAAATGTTTTATATCTGAAAAATCACTGCTGAAGGTTGTGTGTGGATTGAGTTCCTTTTTTATTATGAGGTAGTATTTTATTTTTATTTTTTCCCCTCATATCTACTTCAGTTTGTGAAAGGCTGCATACTTTATGAGGTAGTATTTTTCAGTATCAATTAATCACTATGATTTTAAGTACCTGTGGAAAGTAATCCCATTTTTCGTACCGCGATTCGCACACCCGTATGCAGAACACGCAGGCATGCTTAAAGACGTTGAAATTAACTTTTACACACGCGCCGTGCGAGCTAGAGAGCCCCTTTCGCGGCGCTGAGTTGAGTCAGCCATATTGGTCAGTACAGGGCTTCAAGAATGTGCTGACATGCCCTATCCAGTCAATCTAACATCCTTGGCTCCGCCCCTGGCAGGCAGTTGTCAGACCAGGCTGAAGCTATAAAGGGGGGGGGGGTACAAATGTAGCATAGGCAGGTCAGACTCAAAGAGGCCAGAACCAGCCAAAAGGGGGTTGGATCAGGTGCCAAATCAGGTGGATGATGACCGGTAGATGGTTTTACAGAGAACGGGTCAGAGGCAGAAACTTTGGGGCAGGGCAGGAGCCAATATGGCTTTGCTAATAAGTTGCTCACACCCAAGAACTTGGGCCTAGAGTAGTAGTTCCCAACCTTTTCAGACTGGGACCTCTTTTTAGGTACTCCCCCCCCAAGACCGGAACTCATGCTATTAAACAGGAAGTGAACATAAGGCCCATCTAGTCCAGCTTCCTGTATCTCACAGTGGCCCACCAGGTGCCTCAGGGAGTTCAATAGACAACAAGATGTTTGCATCCTGTTGCCACTCCCTTGCACCTGAAGTAGCCTACTATTAATGTAAGGAGCTTGCCCAACCCATCACGGCCTATAGCCCACAATGGACTTTTCTTCCAGAAAACTGTCCAGTCCCCTTTTAAAGGCATCTAGGTCAGATGCCATCACCACCTCCTGTGGCAAGGAGTTCCACAGATTAATGACCCGCTGGGTAAAAAAGTATTTTCTTTTATCTGTTTTAACTCTCCCAACCCTCAGTTTTAGTGGATGTCCCCTGGTTCTGGTGTTGTGAGAGAGGGAAAAGAACATCACTCTATTGACTCTATCCCTTCCGTGCATGATTTTGTATGTCTCAATCATGTCCCCCCTCAGGCGCCTTTCTTCTAGGCTGAAGAGCCCCAAACGCTGCAGTCTTTCTTCATAAGGGAGGTACCCCAGCCCTGTAATCATTGTTGTCGCTCTCTTCTGCACCTTTTCCATCTCCACTATGTCCTTTTTGAGATGTGGTGACCAGAACTGCACGGAATATTCTAGATAATCATTGTGCCATTGATTAATGATTATCTAATCACTAATCAAGTGACATCATTGTGCCATCAAAAAACATACACGTAGGCTCCCATAGGTTACCAAATGTTTTCCGGTATGTGGAAACACCTTGTGTGTTTTTTCAAAAACGTATTTCTCCTCCACAAGGATCTTCTAGCCCTCCTTGTCTGTCAAAGCTCTACGAAGGACAAGCGCAAAAGGGTCATCGCTCCTCACTTGAAGGTCTGTCCCAGAAAGGACATAAAACAGATGTGGGTTGTCTTATCCATTGAGTCACAGAGAACTCGGCAGAACCGAAAGACAAAACGACAGCGAATGCTGCAATGCTGAGTTTTATCCAGACCCGGGTCCTTGGGTTGATATTTCAGTGGATGTTGTTTCTAGAGGGAAAGCCGCTTGCGGCGGTATATAGACGGATTCCTCCGAGGCTGCAAATCTGGATTGGTGAGAGGAGGGACGAAGATTCCAAATCCTTTATTCTGGCACGGAAAGACACATATTTATTTTTGATGGCTTTATGGTGTCTTGGAGCAATCTGCAGGACCAAGAATATGTAGATTGCTTTGAGGAGACTGATGTGGAGGCAGAGAAGCAGTGGTGTCATCTAAATGATTTAAGAACAGGTACTCACTTTTGATTGGCACGTGTCGGGACCCGCCTACCGGAAGTGACGTCATAAGCCGGAAGTGAGGTCGTGGCAGGAAGGGACATGAAAAAAGCCCTTTTGGAGGCCTCAGATGATTTTAAACTGACCCAACAGTTGCAACAGTATTCCACAGCACCCCCAGAACATGTGAAGGAGGCCTGGCATCATGCTAAAACCTCAGAGCAACTCATTTTTCAGTGGCAAGGAAAGGAAAGGCTCCGCTCGCTGCCTGCCTGCCTGCCTGGCTCTGAGAACATGCAGGAAATTCAAACGTTGCAGAGGGCGGAGTCGACGAGTGGGCGGGCAAATGGGCGGGGCCAGCTGTCATCCTAGAAACCGGTACTCGCTTACCCCCATATACCCCCTGCATGACATCACTGCAGAGAAGGGCCGTGGCAGCCTCCCAAAGCAGGCGTCTCTCCTGCTCAACCTGCCCTTCCTAGGTCTCAGGTGTGGGCTGCGCACTTGGGAGACGAGCGCACTGGCACTGTCACTCGCCCATAAATAAAACTTTTTGCTATTGAACTCGGCTGCAACCAATGGGGAATGTTGGCTCTGCCGTGTCGTCTCCTCCTTGTGTTTTATGAGCTTGGGGGAAACAACTTCCTAACCTTGTGCAGGTATAGATTGAAGGGCATTGTAAGTGATGGACGCCTTGTTAGAGGACGGCTTTATTGCGCTTTCGACATGTCTGAAAGGAGGCGGAAACGATCGTTGCATATCTCTACCGTGGGAATTGACGAGACAGCATCTCCTTCTCTTCTTAGTTCTTAATGTTTAAAAGGAAAGATGCTCTGGCTGAAAACTTCCTGAAGGGCCCATCCGTTGGGCTGCTGCAAATATTCTGTCTACTTTGCACGTGCTCAAAGGTCCTCTTCTCTTCGGTATTAGAATTTAAAAGTCCTTATGAGGAAAACCAGTTTCATAACTGGGTATCTAGTCCCAAGATGATTCTCCGTGATATGGTAGACCGCATGTCCATCACTCGCTCACTGAGGGCGCAATCCTCACCTGGAGTTAGGCCAGCACAAGTTAGGCCAGGAAAGTCTGGCTGGCACAAGGGACACCGTAAAATATGGGTGGACCACTTGCGGACTCAGAGAGGCCAGCACACAAGCATGCACCATCCTCCCTGACTCCAAGAGTGGTCCAAACGCCACTCCCTTGTATCTGGCATTGTGAGGTAAATTTCTGAGGAAAAATTCTGAGGTAAATATGAGGTAAATAAAGCCAAGTTCAGCCAGCACAAGAGACACCGTAAAGTATGTTTGGACCACTTGTGGACTCAGAGAGGCCAGCACACAAGCATGTGCCATCCTCCCTGACTCCGAGAGTGGTCCAAACGCCACTCCCTTGCATCTGGCATTCTGAGGTAAATTTCTGAGGTAAATTTCTGAAGTAAATATGAGGTAAATAAAGCAAAGTTTGGCCGGCACAAGGCCCACAGTGAAGTATGTTTGGACCACTCTCAGAGTCAGAGAGGCCAGCACACAGACGTGCGCCATCCTCCCTGACTCCAAGAGTGATCCACACGTGCTTTACGGTGGCCCTTGTGCCGGCCAAACTTTGCTGGACTAATTTGTGCCGGCCTAACTCCAGGTTAGGATTGCGCCCTGACTCTGGCAAAAAGAGAACAGAGGAAGAAAACGCGGCAGAAAATTCTTTTAGTCCAGGGGTGGCCAACCCGCAGAACAACATGTGCCACTTTTTATGTAGAGAGTTGAGAACGTGCCACTCCACCTTAATGTTGCTTTTACCAATTCCCACAGTCGCTCAATAGAGCCTCCACGTTCAAGGGCAGTGTATCTCAGAGTACCAGAAGGAACAGAGCAAGAAACATGGGAGTGCTGTTGCCTAATTGGGGCTTTCTGAAGACACTGGGCTGACTGCTGACGAGGCTGAGAAGGTGGCCTGCAAGGATCTTTAGTCCGGCCCTGAAGGATTCTGAAGTCCATAGAACCAGAGCAGATCAGGCCGAGCAAGTGTGGCCACTGCAGCCTTAGAAACGTGAGGATGTGCTGTGCAAAGAGTGGTCAGGAAATCAAACAACCCATAAAGCTGCCGTGGTGCCATCTTTGCAATTATTGGTTTTTCAAAAATATATGGCGACTTTGTGCGTGCCGCTGTGGAAGTGTCCGTGTGCCACTAGTGGCCTGCGTGCCGTGGTTTGGCCACCCCTGTTTGAGTCCAACGTCCTGTTTTCAGCAATGCCCAGTGAGGCAGATACTTGTAAGGAACAGCCCTCTCTTCTTGTGTCTAGTATTATTCAGAGGTACACTGCCCTTGTGCATGGAGGTTCTGTCCCTAAGCATACCAGCGCCTGTTGCATCAGGTCAAAGGTACATTTAGCCCTCTGTTTCCCACAGTGGTCACAAGCTGTTTCCAGCAAGCCCATAAGCAAGACGTAGAGGCTATTAGCCTCTCAGAAACTGCTTTCCAGAGAAGCACTGAATGTGGAGAATCCCTCGAGCCATCAGTTTGATTGCCTGATTCCAGTGGTGTCATCTAAATGATTTAATAACAGGTACTCACTTTTGATTGGCACGTGTCGGGACCCGCCCACCGGAAGTGACGTCATAAGCCAGAAGTGAGGTCATGGCAGGAACTGACATGAAAAAAGCCCTTTTTGAGGCCTCAGATGATTTTCAACTGACCCAACAGTTGCAACAGTATTCCACAGCACCCCCAGAACATGTTAAGGAGGCCTGGCATCATATTAAAACCCCAGAGCAACTCATTTTTCAGTGGCAAGGAAAGGAAAGGCTCCGCTCGCTGCCTGCCTGCCTGCCTGGCTCTGAGAACATGCAGGCAACTCAAACATGCAGGAAATTCAAACGTTGCAGAGGGCGGAGTTGACGAGTGGGCGGGCAAATGGGCGGGGCCAGCCATAATCCTAGAAACCGGTACTCGCGTACCCCCTGCATGACATCACTGCCTGATTCCCAAATTCAGACACCCCAACAGCTTGGAGGACACTTTCCCGAAAGTCAAGCACTGTGCAAAACAGTATTAATGAATATCGACTAATGAAATGAATTTCCATGAAAACAGTAGCAAATCCCGATGAGGCCAGAAATGGGAGCTGAACTGGCTAGAATCACTGTCAATTACGCAGGAACAAACTGTAAAAACATCAGTGCTAAATGAAGCTGCATTATGCACAGCAGACTGTATTACAAGAGAAAGAGATTTTAGTTGCTCCGTCTCTTCCCCCCAGCTGTCCTTGTCTCCCCTAAACCAAGGCCAGCTCAAGACTGAGGTGCTGCCTGAGGTGACATGGCAAAACAGTGCTCCCACTTGGGACAGAACAGAAGAAGTGTGGAGCAGAGGAGAGGGGTGGGCTAGACTGGAAATGTGGAGGAGAGAGGTAGCCTAGAGTGACGCTCTAGCTAACCCCTCCTCTACACTTCCTCCTCTGCTCTGCTTTCCTTTTCCAATGGCAGTGCTGGCCTGGTTTTGCCTCAGTGAGGTTTGCCAAGTGGGGCAAGGCAGAGAGTGTTACCAAGAGAGCTGAGGTTAGGGGAATTCATATACGCTGCTCAAAACAATAAAGGGAACACTTACACAACACATCCAAGATCTGAGTGAACGAAATATTCCTATTAAATACTTTGTTCCTGACCTAGTTGAATGTGCTGAGAACAAAATCACACAACAATCATCAATGGAAATCAACCCGTGGAGGTCTGGGCTTGGTGTCATACTCAAAATTGAAGTGGAAAAACACACTACAGGCTGATCCAACTTCGATGTAATGTCCATAAAGCAAGTCAAAATGAGGCTCAGTAGTGTGTGTGGCCTCCATGTGCCTGTATGACCTCCCTACAACGCCTGGGCATGCTCCTGATGAGGTGGCGGATAGTCTCCTGAGGGATCGCCTCCCAGACCTGGACTAAAGCATCCGCCAACTCCTGGACAGTCTGTGGTGCAACATGGCGCTGGTGGATGGAGCGAGACATGATGTCCCAGATGTGCTCAATTGGATTCAGGTCTGGGGAACGGGTGGGCCAGTCCATAGCATCAATGCCTTCATCTTGCAGGAACTGCTGACACACTCCAGCCACATGAGGTCTAGCATTGTCTTGCATTAAGAGGAGCCCAGGGCCAACCGCGACAGCATATGGTCTCACAAGGGGTCTGAGGATCTCATCTCGGTACCTAATGGCAGTCGGGCTACCTCTGGCGAGCACGTGGAGGGCTGTGCGGCCCCCCCAAAGAAATGCCACCCCACACCATTACTGACTCACTGCCAAACCGGTCATGCTGGAGGATGTGGCAGGCAGCAGAACGTTCTCCCTGGCGTCTCCAGACTCTGTCACGTCTGTCACATGTGCTCAGTGTGAACCTGCTTTCATCTGTGAAGAGCACAGGGCGCCAGTGGCGAGGTTGCCAATCTTGGTGTTCTCTGGCAAATGCCAAACGTCCTGCACGGTGTCGGGCTGTCAGCACAACCCCCGCCTGTGGACGTCGGGCCCTCATACCACCCTCATGGAGTCTGTTTCTGACCGTTTGAGCAGAGACATGCACATTTGTGGCCTGCTGGAGGTCATTTTGCAGGGCTCTGGCAGTGCTCCTCCTGTTCCTCCTGGCACGAAGGCGGAGGTAGCGGTCCTGATGCTGGGTTGTTGCCCTCCTACGGCCTCCTCCACGTCTCCTGGTGTACTGGCCTGTCTCCTGGTAGCGCCTCCATGCTCTGGACACCACACTGACAGACACAGCAAACCTTCTTGCCACAGCTCGCATTGATGTGCCATCCTGGATGAGCTGCACTACCTGAACCACTTGTGAGGGTTGCAGACTCCGCCTCATGCTGCCACTAGAGTGACAGCACCGCCAGCATTCAAAGGTCACCCAAACATCAGCCAGAACACATAGGGACTGCGAAGTGGTCTGTGGTCACCACCTGCAGAACCACTCCTTTATTGGGGGTGTCTTGTTACTTGCCTATGATTTGCACCTGTTGTCTACTCCATTTGTGCAACAGCATGTGAACTTGATTGTCAATCGGTGTGGCTTCCTAGGTGGACAGTTTGATTTCACAGAAGTGTGATTGACTTGGAGTGACATTGTGTTGTTTAAGTGTTCCCTTTATTGTTTTGAGCAGTGTATTTTACAGCGGACAACTCAGTTGGAACATGGCATCATAGGCTGGATAACAAGACAGTGTAATGCAGGAATCCCTGTTTCCTCAAGAAGAGACTGAGAGAAATACTTCCAATAAAAATGGTGGCTTCATGAAGAGAAAGATACACTCCGGAAGCTAGTGGAGGACAGGGAGGCCTGGTGTGCTGTGGTCCAGGGGGTTGCGAAGAGTTGGACACAACTTAGCGACCCAACAACAACATAGTTTCAGTTGTAGTGTCTGTGCGTCAGCGGTTCTGTGTGCAGAGACGGAGTCCGCTGTCTCAGTGACCTCTGACAGCAGCAGCATGTGGAGACTCAAAGAGTCACTCAGGGAGTGACCATTTGCTGGTCAAATTCCCTTAGTATTTAAGGGTTTTTTGGAGTTGCTTCTACGGGCAAGGGATAAATGTGTAACTTTGTGTGTTTGGCTTGAAATGTGCGAATGCACACTCAAGCAGGATGTTTGATGTAAGCAAACAATGTCAGCGAAAATACACAGTACTACCCTGGTGCCAGAAGATGATTAGCAACGTAAAATGAGGTTTGCATAAGTTAATGTAAAATGCAGGCATAATCCAATGTTTTTGTCCAAAATCCAAGAGTTACTGGAACCGCATTCAGAAGAGCAAATACAAGAGACAAAGATGCCTGACAGGGCTACCTTCGTCTAGAGACAGTGAGATGATAATTTTCCTTCCAGGATGTGTGGTAATGGAAGCGGGGAGATAGAGAGAACGTACACACACAGGTTTCCTCAGGCTTGACCAAAGTCTTTGTGGCCTGTGTTTTTGAGGGTACATCTTGCATCCTGGCATTTATTGCTGTAGGACTGTGAACTGTTGCTTGGTTCCAGAGTCCACAATGTTAATATCACCAGGAATAAAAGTAAAGCAAAGAAAGAAGGAGATTTACCGGTAACAAGAGGGCGATGCACTCTGCACTCGCTCAGAAGCTCTTTGGTTCCATTGCACATCATAGGCTCCCCAGAATCCATCCAATGTTTTTCTTGCCTGCCTGAAAAAAAAACACAACTACACAGATATGGTTACAGACCGTTCAACTATTTGCCTCTGCTGGGATGTCAAGGTCTGTTAAGCATCTGCTTTTCTCAGCCTTCAAGGACCCTTGCATGGAAAGGTCAGAGTGAAGCTGCTCTTTGCCTCCTTCTCCCCCCTCCAGGTTCTTTGCACTGGACGCTTGTCACAAAAGTGCTACCATCAGAGAGACAATACGTCATGCACATTTCCTAGGACCACATGCGCACTCATTTCTCAGAGTCCCACAACGCCATGGCCTTTGCCCTTTCCTGTGCAATGTTGTGCACGCTGGCAGGGGAAAGCGAAACGTACTAAGATCCCAGCTCTCCACTGCTGCAGACAAACCATTCAAATTGCGAGTAAATGTGCCCCTGCTGCTCTATTTCTGTTTCCAGAGGTATCAATATATTTCTTTGTCAGGCTTATCAATTTCATGTCCTACCAAACATCAGGTCATAACCCACTGGTGGGTTCTGAGTCTGACCCACAGTTTGGGAACCACTGCCCTACATTAAAACCACACACTGCAAATTACAACTGCCCATAACCACTTTCAACCTGTTCTTTTACACGCCGCCAGGGTGATTTTAAAAAAGGTTATTTCACACACAGATCATTTCAGATATTTAAGTGCCTGTCACCATCCCACATGGCAGTCAGGAGAGAAACCTGAACCGTTCATGGCCCCCAAAGGTACTCTTGTTCTTGAGTTTTGTTCCCTGCTGTATTTCCCGATTACTGCCCTACGTCAAGCTATACCGTGCATTGCCAGAATGTTTTGTGCCGGGCTGCGTAGCTTTCAGATATTTAGGTCGACGGGTGGGAACAAAACCCTGGCCAACGATTGTCTGGCTTTTCAGTGGGTGCCAGAAAGAAGCTGCCCCAGCAGACGAACAGACAAAACATGAGAATCAAAGCAGTCTCATTACAGGCCTTTAGAAAAGGAACAAGACTCTTTTGCTCTCTTGCTTGTCTGAGAATCTGAGCTCTACACAAAACGGTCTATTAGCCCCTATTTTCCAAAGAACTCTGTTCCCTCTCCTATTTCCTACAGTAGACCACATCAGGATAATTTGCAAAGCGACCCAGGGCACTCCTGAAAACATTGGGGTTAGGGACCAGACCGACAGCAAAACGATGTAGAATTTCTTCCCCCTGTGCTACTCTCTCAGATCGGACAGCTCATAAGAACATAAGAAGAGCCCCGCTGGATCAGGCCAAAGGCCCATCTAGTCCAGCTTCCTGTATCTCACAGCGGCCCACCAGGTGCCCCAGGGAGGCATGAGACAACAAGATGCTTGCATCCTGTGGCCACTCCCTTGCACCTGGTACCAGTAGCCCAACATCTTTGTAAGGAGGTAACCCCTGCTAACTGGGCAAGAGGCACTTTTTCAAGTGGTGTCCTCTTATATTTAGCAGGGGGAGAGCAATTGTCCCTCTTCACCCCTGCGCAGTGTCTTTCTCGTGGTGTTCTCCATTCTTCTAGATTGTGAGCCCTTTTGGGACAGGGAGCCATTTAAACTTTAATGTTATTATTAGCCTGTAAACCGCTTTGTGAACTTTGTGTTGAAAAGCGGTATATAAATACTAGTGATTGATTGATTGATTGATTGATTGATTGATTGATTGATTGATTGA
>JAJKFI010013291.1:0-19290 GCA_029204185.1 Lerista edwardsae
CTCTCTCTCTCTCTCTCTCTCTCTCTCTCTCTCTCTCTCTCTCTCTCAGCCTCACCTACCTCACAGGGTTGCTGTGAGGACAAGAGGAAGGAAGAAACCATGTAGATCACCCTGAGCTAAGGGTGAGAAATTATTAGATTAATTGAATTAATTGAATAAACAATTAATTAAAACAGGGGCAGCCTTTCTACCAAGTCCAAACCCTGGGCCCTCTGATAGGCAGCCTCTGTCCATGGCTTCAGGCAAGAACACTTCTCCACCTTAACATAAGAACATAAGAACATAAGAATAGCCCCGCTGGATCAGGCCAAAGGCCCATCTAGTCCAGCTTCCTGTATCTCACAGCAGCCCACCAGGTGCCCCAGGGAGGCACAAGAAACAAGACGCCTGCATCCTGTTGCCACTCCCTTGCACCCGGTACTCTGAAGTAGCCTACTACTAATGTAAGGGGTTTACACAATCCATCATGGCCTATAGCCCACGATGGACTTTTCTTCCAGAAATTTCTTCCACCTTACCTGGCAATCGGTCCAGGAACCACCTTCAGCAGGCAGAATCGGTCAGTCTATGAACCTGACTGACAGCGCAATCCTCGCCTGGAGTCAGGCTGGCACAGTGAGGCCGGCAAAGTTTGGCCAGCACAAGGGACACCGTAAAGGATGTTTGGAGCAGTCTCGGAGTCAGAGAGGCCAGTGATGGCCCTTGTGCTGGCCAAACTTTGCTGGCCTAACCGGGCCAGCCTAACTCCAGGTTAGGACTGCGCCCTGAGACAGCCCCCCCCCCCCCAGGCAGCAGCAGACTGCAGGGAGGTGCCTGCCTGCACAACCCCCACTGCTCCTCCTTCTCTCTGGATTGGAAAAGGAAAGTGCAAAAGGGGTAGAGGAGAGGGGAGACACTCTAGCACACCACTCTCCTCTCCCTTCTCTATTCCTTCTTCCTCTTCAAATCCAGGGAGCAGGAAAAAGAGGGACAGGGAAGGGGAGGGGGGGGAGTGGCAGCAGAGGCGGATCTACAGGGAGGGCAAAGCTCTAAGTGTTGCAAGAAGCCTTACCCTGTCACGTAAATCCCTCCTCTCCCTTGCTGCTGTAGCCAGTAAGCAACGCCAAGATGTTGCTGTTCCCTGTGAGGATTGGCTAGAACGGTGCAGGAGAGGAGTGATTGCCACTGCAAGGTGAGGCTTCTTGCAAAACTTAGAGCTTTGCCCTCCCTTAGATCTGCCTCTGAGTGGCAGGTGCCTAAGGCAACAGCCTCAGCCTGCCCCATGGACAAGCCGGCCCTGACAGAAGCCAAAGCCGAGAAGAGCCAGACTCTGGACTGCCTGAAATAGACCTTATCAGCAGAAAGGAAGGCAGGGAGATGGAGAGGGCAGAACGCCTCTCCTGTCGTATCCGAGGCTGCCGTCAGCCAGCTGTGACAACATCTGCCCAGGCTCTCCAACACAAAAGGGCAGAAATGCAGGTCTAATTCCTCTGCTGCCGTCAGCCAGCTGTGACAACATCTGCCCAGGCTCTCCAACACAAAAGGGCAGAAATGCAGGTCTAATTCCTCTGCTGATGCGCTGTCTGAGTGCTTCGGTCTTTTCATCCCCCTCCTTTCAAGAGAGAAGGAAAAGCATCTCCGTGATGATACAATGGACCGCGGCGCTCGTCATTTGATGCATTTAAATTAACAAATTACCGCCCTCGCAGAGACCCAGCCGTTCGTCTCCTGTTGATGGTCCTCGATCACTTTGTGCATTACATTTTGTCAACACAACCATGGAGGGGGGGGGGGAAGTTGGCGGCGTTGTCGCATTTCTAAATTCTAGTAATTACAACTGCCCTGCTACCCACTGTAAGTCGCTGGGAAGCCAGAGAGCTGCCTGGAAAGCCCAGCCATATGGAATGCCCAGGAGAGCCATCTCTGCAGCAGCCGGGGACAGGTTGCCAGCGTGGCTGAACAAGGCTCCGGAACTTCGGATCTTGTCTCCAAAGCTGGGAATTTGCTCAACCAGAGCTGGACCAAGCTCAAATATACTGGCAGGTCCTGCTCTTGTTGTCTCTCTGTGTTGCCTGCAAATGCTCATGGGGAAGCATGACGAACTCATGGGGAAGTGTTGCCTGCATGACGAACTCATGGGGAAGCAGGTTGGAGAACTGAAAACACAACATTGCCTTGTTTTCTTTCCTCCAGGTGGCTTCCGGTGAGCATATGCAGACAACACAGAGACAGAGAGCGAAAGGAGGGCTGCAATTAAATCATTTGCATGATTGGGGGGGGAGGAATTTGTAAGCTGCAGATAAGTGAAACTGCAGACACAGAACCTGCAGACACACTTGTGCTCCAGACGGCAAAGCAGTTTGTACGGCTACTCTGAAAAGCTGCTCAGGCTGAGGACCTTTGGATAGACAAAGCCAGGCCCCGCCCCCGCCCCTTTATCCCACCCCTTTGTCCAGCATCACATTGGTCTCCACCACTCGCCTTCCTCTTGCTCAGTCGATTCAAAAAGGAGAATAAAGCAGTAGAGTAGAGAAGTAGAGGAGGGTGGTGGGCTAGAGTGTCAGGAGGCATGCAAAAAGTGCTGCCCCCCCCCTTTGCCAGAGCTGTGCCAGCCTCTGTGCCTCCCACTTCCTGAATTGGAAAAGGAATTGGGGTGAAGAAGAAGAGGAAGTATGCAGGAGAGTGGAGTGCTACAGTGTTGGACACTCTAGCCCAGCACTCTTCTGTCCTCCACACTCCCTTTCTTTTCCTGTCCAGGGAATGGGAAGAGGAGCAGTGGAAGTGTCCAGGGAGTGGGAAGTGGAGCCTCTTCTGCCAATCTCCTGCCTAAGGTGACTGCCTCAGTTGGCCTCATGGATGGGACAGACCACCAGTTGATCTAGCTCAGTCTTGCTTGCCAAGGCTGACGGCAACACCTGATCTGTTCAACGGGAAATCCAATGGGATTCAATACAGAGCCACAGTAAGTGTTGCAGGCAGCTCCTCCCCCACCTCAGACGGCGACGTTGCCCCGAATGGCTGCCCCGAATGGCTCTGACGGTGAGCCACATGGCACATTGGGGCTCCTGCAATACTTACCATGCTGCTCCCAGTAGCCACACTCCTGATGGGACTGGACCTGGGTCTTCCTGGATGCAAAATGACCTGCTTTTCGGCTAATCTGTGGCCCTCCCCAAAACGATTCCCTTCCTTGGCCTAAGAAGCACAGCCCTGGGTAGCCCCGCGCACAGACACAACTGGCTGGGAGGATCGGAGGAGCCAGAGAAAATGTCAAGGTGCTGACGCTGTAGCAAAAGGATGGGCGGCACAAACGTAGCGGAGGTTTCAAATACCGCTGCGCCTGACCTTTAGCAGCTGTCGACAATCCGTACCCAAGAAACTTCAGCACCGCCCACGAGTGGCTCACCTGCGTAACAGGAGAGGAAGCAAAGGCACATCTTCACGGTGGCAACTACAGTTTTTGTCAGGTACTTCTGCAAGAACGGCCCCCGGTGATGGGTGGTAGAAACAGTCTCCGCCTTCCGAGCCCTCCACAGAAATAGATGGGACTCACACTTCTGCAGTGGCATAGCTAAGAGGGGCAGGGTGGTTGAGTGCCCTGGTATCACCCCTTGAGGGGATGCCAATCTGGAAGCCTTCGTTCTTTAAAATGAACGGGGCCCGGGTGTCAGATGCCTTGACTACGCCACTGCCCCTTTGCTATTACAGCACAATTCCTGCGACAATGAGACGGTGATTCTAGAAACGAGGGTGTCTTTAATGGTCCGCTCATTTACAAGTATGCAAGTTGGACATGGGGAACCGGAGAGGTCCAGCCTTGAGAGGAGCATCAGAGTGCACTCCTAAGCCGTGCTGGAATAGCTAGGCTGGAGGGGCTGGGCCATGCCCAACGCACCTTAGGTGTCCTGGGGAGCCACCCCGGGATCAGGGCACGTTTGCACCCTTGCCCCAGGGGAGGCTCCAGCCTTCCTTGGGTCTCTGCCTACTAAGCAGGAATCTCCTTAGGAGTCTGTGCAGCCCGAACTGGGGCCATGTGGCCTGGGGATGGGGGTGTGGATGTGGCCTACTGGCCGCATCCCATCTCTGCCCCCATTCCCGGGTCGGTAAGCCCACCAGCCCCCAACCAGCCCCCAACCACCAGCCTCCCTTCTCCCAGAAATGCCCTTTTGCCAGCCAAATTTGGCTGGCGCATGGGCGGCGCGGTCTTGTGCCAGTGCCCTTGGGCTGACGCTACTGCTAGCATAGGCCCAAGAGCACTAGTGCCAATGCAGGGGTGCCGGTGGGTGCCTCCATGTGTATTGGAAAAGGCAGGAGATACCCCGAGGAGATAGGGAATGGTATCAGCAGTGGCCCCTTGTCCAAATAAGCCAGGGATTACAGGGTTAACCCCCAAGGTCTTTGCCTGCAGCAGGTACTCAGCTGTAGGCTGATGAGGGCCCTGGCTAGGAAGGGTGATTAGCACCAGGTAGATGCAGCACCGGGTAGGTGTTGGATGGATGGATGGATTGGGACTGGGCAATGGATGGAGTGTTAAAGGACTGGATAAAGGAAGGTAAGAAGGCTGTGGGAAGTTGTATGGCTGCCATGCCCCTGGAGCCACCGAGTGGAGGAGGCAGTTGTGGCTCAGGCAAGCTGACTGCCTATTGTGTGATGGTGGGGTTTTGTGGTGCCAAGTTAGACTTAGGGTATCTGGCGCTAAGCTGGCGATGAGGGCAGTCTGGAGGAGGCTGGCCAGCCGGTGATTCCAAGCAAAGCTGCTGGAAGAGAGGAGGCCCAGTGGGTGAAGGAACCCCCTCCCTCTTGCCTATCTCTGAGGCTGCTCTGGAGGGGAAACTAGTTAGCATAGTGTGGGCATTGGGGCCCTTGGGGAGGCCCAGAAGGGAATTTGGCAGAACACCACGTCAGCGCTAGTGATGTTGGGCCAACACAAGCACATTGCGTTGGCCCAAGGTGCCTCCTTGGATTGCGCCCTCAGTTCCCCAAAAGCAAACAGCATGCACATGAACCCCCACCCCAAGCTTCCTCCTCCCCTACTTCTGAACTGGTTCCATTTTGTCTCTTTCGCTCCCTGTTCGAATGGCTAAAACTGTTCCCGGTCAGCCTCAGCTGAAGACCATTGGGTGCAGGCAGCTAAAGAAGGACAGGGGGTGAAATTGCACCGGGCAACAAGCTGAGCTCGACACTAGTGGCCAAAATTATGAAAAGCTTGGTATGTTTGAGTAATACCACAATGTTATATATCCTTGAAAAGGTAATTTAATGCAGAAAGCAATGAAACAAATCAGAGTGTATTATCTTTACTCAAACTACGAGGCCATCTTGATGAGGGAAAAATCTACTTCATTTTGAGTGGTGTAGTCAGTGGTGTCATCCAAATGATTTAGAAACCGGTACTCACTTTTGATTGGCACTTGTCCAAATGCCAAACAAATAATGATTTAGGCCAGCTCAACTTCTAGAAACCGGTACTCGCGTAGTGGTGCGTAGTGGGTGCATGACATCACTGGGTGTAGTGGAGGACAAGATAAAGTGGCCAATTTTGTGGACTGCAAAATTAAATGTCAGAGTAAATGATTCAATCATGCCTATATTTGCCTATATTGGGCAGAAGATTTAGTTGAGAGGGTTAATGCCTCCGTTTGCCTGAAGATAAGAGCTGAAGATCTGAAGGTCGCCAACTGGAAGTCTCTGTGAGCGGCAGACCTCATAAATTGCGACTGATTAACAGCTGAGCTGTCTCCGGCTGCCTTGTGTGAGGGGGAGTTGTGCCGAGACAGCAGCTTCTCTAGTGGGAGCAGGGAAGCTGCTTATCAGCCAGCAAGAAGACAAACGGGTGGCCAGAAAGAAGGACTAAATCCAGAAAGATCCATCTGTATGCGTGTAGATCTTGGAAGATAGAAAATTTCTGTAAAAATTATAAAAACCTTCTGGTTTCTGAATAAAGTCTGCCTATGTAAACCGCCTTGAGTTATAGTCATTAGAGTGACCTGTGATCTGGTGACCTAAGAAAGGCAGTACATAAATACAAGTATTATTATTTTATTACTAGCTTTTTGTTACCCGGTGTTGCCCGGGTGTTTATATATCCCATCCCTGACCCATCCCTGATCCATCTTCCAATTTTGGGCGTTTTCGACCATTTTCACCTGGGGCCCCCTGCGCACCCCCACCCCCGGGGGCACTGGAGGGGCCTGACCCCCACAGTGTTTGTCACCAGGCTGGAAGGCACACGCATGCCGGTTCTGGCGGCAATTGCTCCAGGCGTCACAGTGGGGCATGGTGGACATCTCGTATTGCACCCCTTCCCGTCCCCCACATTGGGGTGTGTGGACCCGAACTCCCACAGCGTCGCTGTTTGCCTCGGCGAGCCCAGAAACTACAGAACCGAGGACGATTGCGTCCATTTTCGGCCATTTCCACGCAGGGGCCCTGGGCCCCCCCGGGGCGCTAGGGAGGCATGACCCCCAGAGAACCTGTTGCCAGGCTGGAAGGCACGCGCATGGCGAGTTTGGTGCACATCGGTCCAGGCGTTCCAGCAGGGCATGGCAGATATTGTGTCTTGCACCCCTTCCCGCACCCCATGCCAAGGGGGGGTGACCCCGGACTCCAACAGTGCCAGGAGCAACCCTGGAAACTATGGATTCAACGCCGATTTTGGCCGTTCTCGACCATTTTCACTTGGGGCCCCCCCCGCGTACCCCCACCCCCGGGGGCGCTAGGGGGTCTAACCCCCGCAGTGTGTGTTGTCAGGCCACACGGTGCACGCGTGCCGAGTTTCGTGTCGCTTGGTCCAGGCGTTCCAGCAGGGCATGGCGGATGTTGTGTCTCGCACCCCTTCCGGCCCCCCATGCCGAGGGGGGGTGAACCTGAACTCGCACAGCATCGGGAGCGTCGCCACCTGTCCCGGAGACCCCGGAAACTATGGATTCGACACCAATTTTGGCCATTTTCGACCATTTTCATGCGGGGACTCCCACACCCCCCCCACCCATGGGGGCGCTAGGGGGGCCCGACCCCCGCAGTATTTGTGGCCAGGCTGCTAGGCTCCCGCATGCCGGGTTTGGTGCCAATCGGCCCAGGCGTTCCAGCAGGGCATGGCGGACGCTGTGTTTCGCACCCCTTCTTGCCCCCCACGTGGGGGGGGCACACCCAGACTCCAACTGCATCGGGAGCGTCGCCACTCATCTCGGTGACCCCGAAAACTGCGGATTTGACTCCAAGTTTGGCTGTTGTTGACCGTTTTCACGTTGGGACCCCCCTGTACCCCCACCCCTGGGGGCGTAGGGGGGCCCGACCCCCACAGTGTTTGCGGCCAGGCTGCTAGGCATCCGCCTGCCGAGTTTGGCGTCAATCGGTCCAGGCGTCCCAACAGGGCATGGCAGGCATTGTGTTTGACACCCCTTTTTCCCCCCCACGTTGGGGGGGGGGGCTGAACCCGGACTCCAACGGCATCGGGAGCATCGCCGCTCATCCCGGCGACCCCAGAAACTGCAGATTTGATGCCGATTTCGGACGTTTCCGACGATGTTCACGCGAAGACCCCCGCGTACCCCCACCCCCGGGGGCACTAGGGGGGTCTGACCCCTGCAGTGTTTGTTGCCAGGCCGCAAGGTACGTGTGTGCCGAATTTCGTGGCACTCGGTCAAGGCGTGGGGAAGCCTATGCATAACATACAGACATACAGACACACACACACACACACACACACACACACACACACACACACACACACGTCCGTTTATACATAGATAGATTATTATATTTCAAAATATTTCTTAATCATTGTCGAGATGCCTACTGTTGTTTTTCAAATGTAATATTTTTGTTTTTAGGCCAATAAAGGCTTCTGTTTATCTATCTATCTTTACTCTATCAAAGGTTACGGCCAAAAAACAAGAAGTTTAGATTACAGGAGATGACACGCCTTAAGAAGAAATAGGAGCGAAATGAAGCCAGGGGGCGGGCTTAGCAGCCATGTTGGTTGACTCAAAACATTCCTCATTCCAAGCATTTCAGATTGCTTTGCTCGTACTGTTTAGGATTGAATAAAAATAAAAACTTACGAAAATAAAAACATGTGATCGTGTAGAAACATTATTGGTAACCTTATTATGATTTAATATGCAATTACAAGGTTAAATTCCTCATAATTATATTACTGAACATACCTGATGAAATGCTACTTGCTGTCTATTTAAACTCAGATTGCACTGTTTTGACAGACTTATTTTTTGAAATCTACACAAGCAAAAATAAAACGGTCATGCCCCATAAAAAAAATGTCTGTTAATGTTCAGAATTTCATAAGTATTACAGTAGGAAAATTACATTAAAATCTCTTCATTACACAAGTAATTGTCAATATGAGAGGAATTCTTTTTTACTTCTAGACTATTAAGAGTTTTTTTTTAAACTTCTACACTCACCCCCCCCCCAACATAACAAATTCTGTACATGTTCAGAATTTCGAAAATATTACAGTAGAAAATGCAAGGTGGGAAAAAAGTGTAAATGGGAAGGGGGGGAAAAGGAGAGGGGAATTTTTTTTTCCTTCTAGACCATTAACAGTGGGTGTCAGAAAATGGTGAATAAGACTGCTAGGAACAACAAGAAATTACACAGGTTCAAAAATAATGCACTATTTCAGTGAATTGTAGTTTTATTGAACCGATGTAATGTGAATACATGAATCCTTCCGTGGAAATTAAATCCCATTTTTCTGACAGCGATTCGCACACCCGTATGCAGAACACGCAGGCATGATTAAAGACATTGAGATTAACTTTTACACACGTGCAGGGAGAGTTTTATTCGTGAATTCGCGGCAATCCTCCTCCTTGGCGGGAAAGATCTGAGTCAGCCGTATTTGTATACCCATGGCGTCAAGAAAATGATGTCATGTCATCTCCTGTAATCTAACCTTCTTGCCAAAAAAACCAGAGAAAACGGAAATACAACTGTGATGTCACTTCCTGTTGTGACATCACTTCTGGGGCAACATTTTGCCCTCTGCACTGGGCTTCATTAGCTCCGCCCAACCGGTGGCCCTCCCTTAACATTTCATAGAGAAGAATTGAAGCCGAGGGCGGGCTTAGCGGCCATGTTTGTAAGTACAAAACATTGCTCATTCCAAGCATTTCCAATGGGTTTTCTGGTACTGTTTAGAGCTGAATCGTTTACTCCTGAAATAAAAACTGACGAAAATAACAACGTGTGATCGTGGAGAAACATCAGTGGTAACCATATTATGAGTTAATATGCAATTCCAAGGTTTAATTCCGCGTAATTATATTACTGAACATACCGGACGAAATGCCGCTTGCTGTCTATTTGAACTCGGATTGCACTGTTTTGACAGACTTATTTTTTGAAACCTACACAACCAAAAATAAAGTGTGAACGGGAAGGAAAGAAAAAAAGGGGAGGGTGGTCAAAAATCAGATAAATATGTAGGAAAATTACATTAAAATCTCTCAATGTATAACACAAGTGTAAAATTCAAACCAAACCAAATGTTTTATATCTGAAAAATCACTGCTGAAGGTTGTGTGTGGATTGAGTTCCTTTTTTATTATGAGGTAGTATTTTATTTTTATTTTTTCCCCTCATATCTACTTCAGTTTGTGAAAGGCTGCATACTTTATGAGGTAGTATTTTTCAGTATCAATTAATCACTATGATTTTAAGTACCTGTGGAAAGTAATCCCATTTTTCGTACCGCGATTCGCACACCCGTATGCAGAACACGCAGGCATGCTTAAAGACGTTGAAATTAACTTTTACACACGCGCCGTGCGAGCTAGAGAGCCCCTTTCGCGGCGCTGAGTTGAGTCAGCCATATTGGTCAGTACAGGGCTTCAAGAATGTGCTGACATGCCCTATCCAGTCAATCTAACATCCTTGGCTCCGCCCCTGGCAGGCAGTTGTCAGACCAGGCTGAAGCTATAAAGGGGGGGGGGGGTACAAATGTAGCATAGGCAGGTCAGACTCAAAGAGGCCAGAACCAGCCAAAAGGGGGTTGGATCAGGTGCCAAATCAGGTGGATGATGACCGGTAGATGGTTTTACAGAGAACGGGTCAGAGGCAGAAACTTTGGGGCAGGGCAGGAGCCAATATGGCTTTGCTAATAAGTTGCTCACACCCAAGAACTTGGGCCTAGAGTAGTAGTTCCCAACCTTTTCAGACTGGGACCTCTTTTTAGGTACTCCCCCCCCCAAGACCGGAACTCATGCTATTAAACAGGAAGTGAACATAAGGCCCATCTAGTCCAGCTTCCTGTATCTCACAGTGGCCCACCAGGTGCCTCAGGGAGTTCAATAGACAACAAGATGTTTGCATCCTGTTGCCACTCCCTTGCACCTGAAGTAGCCTACTATTAATGTAAGGAGCTTGCCCAACCCATCACGGCCTATAGCCCACAATGGACTTTTCTTCCAGAAAACTGTCCAGTCCCCTTTTAAAGGCATCTAGGTCAGATGCCATCACCACCTCCTGTGGCAAGGAGTTCCACAGATTAATGACCCGCTGGGTAAAAAAGTATTTTCTTTTATCTGTTTTAACTCTCCCAACCCTCAGTTTTAGTGGATGTCCCCTGGTTCTGGTGTTGTGAGAGAGGGAAAAGAACATCACTCTATTGACTCTATCCCTTCCGTGCATGATTTTGTATGTCTCAATCATGTCCCCCCTCAGGCGCCTTTCTTCTAGGCTGAAGAGCCCCAAACGCTGCAGTCTTTCTTCATAAGGGAGGTACCCCAGCCCTGTAATCATTGTTGTCGCTCTCTTCTGCACCTTTTCCATCTCCACTATGTCCTTTTTGAGATGTGGTGACCAGAACTGCACGGAATATTCTAGATAATCATTGTGCCATTGATTAATGATTATCTAATCACTAATCAAGTGACATCATTGTGCCATCAAAAAACATACACGTAGGCTCCCATAGGTTACCAAATGTTTTCCGGTATGTGGAAACACCTTGTGTGTTTTTTCAAAAACGTATTTCTCCTCCACAAGGATCTTCTAGCCCTCCTTGTCTGTCAAAGCTCTACGAAGGACAAGCGCAAAAGGGTCATCGCTCCTCACTTGAAGGTCTGTCCCAGAAAGGACATAAAACAGATGTGGGTTGTCTTATCCATTGAGTCACAGAGAACTCGGCAGAACCGAAAGACAAAACGACAGCGAATGCTGCAATGCTGAGTTTTATCCAGACCCGGGTCCTTGGGTTGATATTTCAGTGGATGTTGTTTCTAGAGGGAAAGCCGCTTGCGGCGGTATATAGACGGATTCCTCCGAGGCTGCAAATCTGGATTGGTGAGAGGAGGGACGAAGATTCCAAATCCTTTATTCTGGCACGGAAAGACACATATTTATTTTTGATGGCTTTATGGTGTCTTGGAGCAATCTGCAGGACCAAGAATATGTAGATTGCTTTGAGGAGACTGATGTGGAGGCAGAGAAGCAGTGGTGTCATCTAAATGATTTAAGAACAGGTACTCACTTTTGATTGGCACGTGTCGGGACCCGCCTACCGGAAGTGACGTCATAAGCCGGAAGTGAGGTCGTGGCAGGAAGGGACATGAAAAAAGCCCTTTTGGAGGCCTCAGATGATTTTAAACTGACCCAACAGTTGCAACAGTATTCCACAGCACCCCCAGAACATGTGAAGGAGGCCTGGCATCATGCTAAAACCTCAGAGCAACTCATTTTTCAGTGGCAAGGAAAGGAAAGGCTCCGCTCGCTGCCTGCCTGCCTGCCTGGCTCTGAGAACATGCAGGAAATTCAAACGTTGCAGAGGGCGGAGTCGACGAGTGGGCGGGCAAATGGGCGGGGCCAGCTGTCATCCTAGAAACCGGTACTCGCTTACCCCCATATACCCCCTGCATGACATCACTGCAGAGAAGGGCCGTGGCAGCCTCCCAAAGCAGGCGTCTCTCCTGCTCAACCTGCCCTTCCTAGGTCTCAGGTGTGGGCTGCGCACTTGGGAGACGAGCGCACTGGCACTGTCACTCGCCCATAAATAAAACTTTTTGCTATTGAACTCGGCTGCAACCAATGGGGAATGTTGGCTCTGCCGTGTCGTCTCCTCCTTGTGTTTTATGAGCTTGGGGGAAACAACTTCCTAACCTTGTGCAGGTATAGATTGAAGGGCATTGTAAGTGATGGACGCCTTGTTAGAGGACGGCTTTATTGCGCTTTCGACATGTCTGAAAGGAGGCGGAAACGATCGTTGCATATCTCTACCGTGGGAATTGACGAGACAGCATCTCCTTCTCTTCTTAGTTCTTAATGTTTAAAAGGAAAGATGCTCTGGCTGAAAACTTCCTGAAGGGCCCATCCGTTGGGCTGCTGCAAATATTCTGTCTACTTTGCACGTGCTCAAAGGTCCTCTTCTCTTCGGTATTAGAATTTAAAAGTCCTTATGAGGAAAACCAGTTTCATAACTGGGTATCTAGTCCCAAGATGATTCTCCGTGATATGGTAGACCGCATGTCCATCACTCGCTCACTGAGGGCGCAATCCTCACCTGGAGTTAGGCCAGCACAAGTTAGGCCAGGAAAGTCTGGCTGGCACAAGGGACACCGTAAAATATGGGTGGACCACTTGCGGACTCAGAGAGGCCAGCACACAAGCATGCACCATCCTCCCTGACTCCAAGAGTGGTCCAAACGCCACTCCCTTGTATCTGGCATTGTGAGGTAAATTTCTGAGGAAAAATTCTGAGGTAAATATGAGGTAAATAAAGCCAAGTTCAGCCAGCACAAGAGACACCGTAAAGTATGTTTGGACCACTTGTGGACTCAGAGAGGCCAGCACACAAGCATGTGCCATCCTCCCTGACTCCGAGAGTGGTCCAAACGCCACTCCCTTGCATCTGGCATTCTGAGGTAAATTTCTGAGGTAAATTTCTGAAGTAAATATGAGGTAAATAAAGCAAAGTTTGGCCGGCACAAGGCCCACAGTGAAGTATGTTTGGACCACTCTCAGAGTCAGAGAGGCCAGCACACAGACGTGCGCCATCCTCCCTGACTCCAAGAGTGATCCACACGTGCTTTACGGTGGCCCTTGTGCCGGCCAAACTTTGCTGGACTAATTTGTGCCGGCCTAACTCCAGGTTAGGATTGCGCCCTGACTCTGGCAAAAAGAGAACAGAGGAAGAAAACGCGGCAGAAAATTCTTTTAGTCCAGGGGTGGCCAACCCGCAGAACAACATGTGCCACTTTTTATGTAGAGAGTTGAGAACGTGCCACTCCACCTTAATGTTGCTTTTACCAATTCCCACAGTCGCTCAATAGAGCCTCCACGTTCAAGGGCAGTGTATCTCAGAGTACCAGAAGGAACAGAGCAAGAAACATGGGAGTGCTGTTGCCTAATTGGGGCTTTCTGAAGACACTGGGCTGACTGCTGACGAGGCTGAGAAGGTGGCCTGCAAGGATCTTTAGTCCGGCCCTGAAGGATTCTGAAGTCCATAGAACCAGAGCAGATCAGGCCGAGCAAGTGTGGCCACTGCAGCCTTAGAAACGTGAGGATGTGCTGTGCAAAGAGTGGTCAGGAAATCAAACAACCCATAAAGCTGCCGTGGTGCCATCTTTGCAATTATTGGTTTTTCAAAAATATATGGCGACTTTGTGCGTGCCGCTGTGGAAGTGTCCGTGTGCCACTAGTGGCCTGCGTGCCGTGGTTTGGCCACCCCTGTTTGAGTCCAACGTCCTGTTTTCAGCAATGCCCAGTGAGGCAGATACTTGTAAGGAACAGCCCTCTCTTCTTGTGTCTAGTATTATTCAGAGGTACACTGCCCTTGTGCATGGAGGTTCTGTCCCTAAGCATACCAGCGCCTGTTGCATCAGGTCAAAGGTACATTTAGCCCTCTGTTTCCCACAGTGGTCACAAGCTGTTTCCAGCAAGCCCATAAGCAAGACGTAGAGGCTATTAGCCTCTCAGAAACTGCTTTCCAGAGAAGCACTGAATGTGGAGAATCCCTCGAGCCATCAGTTTGATTGCCTGATTCCAGTGGTGTCATCTAAATGATTTAATAACAGGTACTCACTTTTGATTGGCACGTGTCGGGACCCGCCCACCGGAAGTGACGTCATAAGCCAGAAGTGAGGTCATGGCAGGAACTGACATGAAAAAAGCCCTTTTTGAGGCCTCAGATGATTTTCAACTGACCCAACAGTTGCAACAGTATTCCACAGCACCCCCAGAACATGTTAAGGAGGCCTGGCATCATATTAAAACCCCAGAGCAACTCATTTTTCAGTGGCAAGGAAAGGAAAGGCTCCGCTCGCTGCCTGCCTGCCTGCCTGGCTCTGAGAACATGCAGGCAACTCAAACATGCAGGAAATTCAAACGTTGCAGAGGGCGGAGTTGACGAGTGGGCGGGCAAATGGGCGGGGCCAGCCATAATCCTAGAAACCGGTACTCGCGTACCCCCTGCATGACATCACTGCCTGATTCCCAAATTCAGACACCCCAACAGCTTGGAGGACACTTTCCCGAAAGTCAAGCACTGTGCAAAACAGTATTAATGAATATCGACTAATGAAATGAATTTCCATGAAAACAGTAGCAAATCCCGATGAGGCCAGAAATGGGAGCTGAACTGGCTAGAATCACTGTCAATTACGCAGGAACAAACTGTAAAAACATCAGTGCTAAATGAAGCTGCATTATGCACAGCAGACTGTATTACAAGAGAAAGAGATTTTAGTTGCTCCGTCTCTTCCCCCCAGCTGTCCTTGTCTCCCCTAAACCAAGGCCAGCTCAAGACTGAGGTGCTGCCTGAGGTGACATGGCAAAACAGTGCTCCCACTTGGGACAGAACAGAAGAAGTGTGGAGCAGAGGAGAGGGGTGGGCTAGACTGGAAATGTGGAGGAGAGAGGTAGCCTAGAGTGACGCTCTAGCTAACCCCTCCTCTACACTTCCTCCTCTGCTCTGCTTTCCTTTTCCAATGGCAGTGCTGGCCTGGTTTTGCCTCAGTGAGGTTTGCCAAGTGGGGCAAGGCAGAGAGTGTTACCAAGAGAGCTGAGGTTAGGGGAATTCATATACGCTGCTCAAAACAATAAAGGGAACACTTACACAACACATCCAAGATCTGAGTGAACGAAATATTCCTATTAAATACTTTGTTCCTGACCTAGTTGAATGTGCTGAGAACAAAATCACACAACAATCATCAATGGAAATCAACCCGTGGAGGTCTGGGCTTGGTGTCATACTCAAAATTGAAGTGGAAAAACACACTACAGGCTGATCCAACTTCGATGTAATGTCCATAAAGCAAGTCAAAATGAGGCTCAGTAGTGTGTGTGGCCTCCATGTGCCTGTATGACCTCCCTACAACGCCTGGGCATGCTCCTGATGAGGTGGCGGATAGTCTCCTGAGGGATCGCCTCCCAGACCTGGACTAAAGCATCCGCCAACTCCTGGACAGTCTGTGGTGCAACATGGCGCTGGTGGATGGAGCGAGACATGATGTCCCAGATGTGCTCAATTGGATTCAGGTCTGGGGAACGGGTGGGCCAGTCCATAGCATCAATGCCTTCATCTTGCAGGAACTGCTGACACACTCCAGCCACATGAGGTCTAGCATTGTCTTGCATTAAGAGGAGCCCAGGGCCAACCGCGACAGCATATGGTCTCACAAGGGGTCTGAGGATCTCATCTCGGTACCTAATGGCAGTCGGGCTACCTCTGGCGAGCACGTGGAGGGCTGTGCGGCCCCCCCAAAGAAATGCCACCCCACACCATTACTGACTCACTGCCAAACCGGTCATGCTGGAGGATGTGGCAGGCAGCAGAACGTTCTCCCTGGCGTCTCCAGACTCTGTCACGTCTGTCACATGTGCTCAGTGTGAACCTGCTTTCATCTGTGAAGAGCACAGGGCGCCAGTGGCGAGGTTGCCAATCTTGGTGTTCTCTGGCAAATGCCAAACGTCCTGCACGGTGTCGGGCTGTCAGCACAACCCCCGCCTGTGGACGTCGGGCCCTCATACCACCCTCATGGAGTCTGTTTCTGACCGTTTGAGCAGAGACATGCACATTTGTGGCCTGCTGGAGGTCATTTTGCAGGGCTCTGGCAGTGCTCCTCCTGTTCCTCCTGGCACGAAGGCGGAGGTAGCGGTCCTGATGCTGGGTTGTTGCCCTCCTACGGCCTCCTCCACGTCTCCTGGTGTACTGGCCTGTCTCCTGGTAGCGCCTCCATGCTCTGGACACCACACTGACAGACACAGCAAACCTTCTTGCCACAGCTCGCATTGATGTGCCATCCTGGATGAGCTGCACTACCTGAACCACTTGTGAGGGTTGCAGACTCCGCCTCATGCTGCCACTAGAGTGACAGCACCGCCAGCATTCAAAGGTCACCCAAACATCAGCCAGAACACATAGGGACTGCGAAGTGGTCTGTGGTCACCACCTGCAGAACCACTCCTTTATTGGGGGTGTCTTGTTACTTGCCTATGATTTGCACCTGTTGTCTACTCCATTTGTGCAACAGCATGTGAACTTGATTGTCAATCGGTGTGGCTTCCTAGGTGGACAGTTTGATTTCACAGAAGTGTGATTGACTTGGAGTGACATTGTGTTGTTTAAGTGTTCCCTTTATTGTTTTGAGCAGTGTATTTTACAGCGGACAACTCAGTTGGAACATGGCATCATAGGCTGGATAACAAGACAGTGTAATGCAGGAATCCCTGTTTCCTCAAGAAGAGACTGAGAGAAATACTTCCAATAAAAATGGTGGCTTCATGAAGAGAAAGATACACTCCGGAAGCTAGTGGAGGACAGGGAGGCCTGGTGTGCTGTGGTCCAGGGGGTTGCGAAGAGTTGGACACAACTTAGCGACCCAACAACAACATAGTTTCAGTTGTAGTGTCTGTGCGTCAGCGGTTCTGTGTGCAGAGACGGAGTCCGCTGTCTCAGTGACCTCTGACAGCAGCAGCATGTGGAGACTCAAAGAGTCACTCAGGGAGTGACCATTTGCTGGTCAAATTCCCTTAGTATTTAAGGGTTTTTTGGAGTTGCTTCTACGGGCAAGGGATAAATGTGTAACTTTGTGTGTTTGGCTTGAAATGTGCGAATGCACACTCAAGCAGGATGTTTGATGTAAGCAAACAATGTCAGCGAAAATACACAGTACTACCCTGGTGCCAGAAGATGATTAGCAACGTAAAATGAGGTTTGCATAAGTTAATGTAAAATGCAGGCATAATCCAATGTTTTTGTCCAAAATCCAAGAGTTACTGGAACCGCATTCAGAAGAGCAAATACAAGAGACAAAGATGCCTGACAGGGCTACCTTCGTCTAGAGACAGTGAGATGATAATTTTCCTTCCAGGATGTGTGGTAATGGAAGCGGGGAGATAGAGAGAACGTACACACACAGGTTTCCTCAGGCTTGACCAAAGTCTTTGTGGCCTGTGTTTTTGAGGGTACATCTTGCATCCTGGCATTTATTGCTGTAGGACTGTGAACTGTTGCTTGGTTCCAGAGTCCACAATGTTAATATCACCAGGAATAAAAGTAAAGCAAAGAAAGAAGGAGATTTACCGGTAACAAGAGGGCGATGCACTCTGCACTCGCTCAGAAGCTCTTTGGTTCCATTGCACATCATAGGCTCCCCAGAATCCATCCAATGTTTTTCTTGCCTGCCTGAAAAAAAAACACAACTACACAGATATGGTTACAGACCGTTCAACTATTTGCCTCTGCTGGGATGTCAAGGTCTGTTAAGCATCTGCTTTTCTCAGCCTTCAAGGACCCTTGCATGGAAAGGTCAGAGTGAAGCTGCTCTTTGCCTCCTTCTCCCCCCTCCAGGTTCTTTGCACTGGACGCTTGTCACAAAAGTGCTACCATCAGAGAGACAATACGTCATGCACATTTCCTAGGACCACATGCGCACTCATTTCTCAGAGTCCCACAACGCCATGGCCTTTGCCCTTTCCTGTGCAATGTTGTGCACGCTGGCAGGGGAAAGCGAAACGTACTAAGATCCCAGCTCTCCACTGCTGCAGACAAACCATTCAAATTGCGAGTAAATGTGCCCCTGCTGCTCTATTTCTGTTTCCAGAGGTATCAATATATTTCTTTGTCAGGCTTATCAATTTCATGTCCTACCAAACATCAGGTCATAACCCACTGGTGGGTTCTGAGTCTGACCCACAGTTTGGGAACCACTGCCCTACATTAAAACCACACACTGCAAATTACAACTGCCCATAACCACTTTCAACCTGTTCTTTTACACGCCGCCAGGGTGATTTTAAAAAAGGTTATTTCACACACAGATCATTTCAGATATTTAAGTGCCTGTCACCATCCCACATGGCAGTCAGGAGAGAAACCTGAACCGTTCATGGCCCCCAAAGGTACTCTTGTTCTTGAGTTTTGTTCCCTGCTGTATTTCCCGATTACTGCCCTACGTCAAGCTATACCGTGCATTGCCAGAATGTTTTGTGCCGGGCTGCGTAGCTTTCAGATATTTAGGTCGACGGGTGGGAACAAAACCCTGGCCAACGATTGTCTGGCTTTTCAGTGGGTGCCAGAAAGAAGCTGCCCCAGCAGACGAACAGACAAAACATGAGAATCAAAGCAGTCTCATTACAGGCCTTTAGAAAAGGAACAAGACTCTTTTGCTCTCTTGCTTGTCTGAGAATCTGAGCTCTACACAAAACGGTCTATTAGCCCCTATTTTCCAAAGAACTCTGTTCCCTCTCCTATTTCCTACAGTAGACCACATCAGGATAATTTGCAAAGCGACCCAGGGCACTCCTGAAAACATTGGGGTTAGGGACCAGACCGACAGCAAAACGATGTAGAATTTCTTCCCCCTGTGCTACTCTCTCAGATCGGACAGCTCATAAGAACATAAGAAGAGCCCCGCTGGATCAGGCCAAAGGCCCATCTAGTCCAGCTTCCTGTATCTCACAGCGGCCCACCAGGTGCCCCAGGGAGGCATGAGACAACAAGATGCTTGCATCCTGTGGCCACTCCCTTGCACCTGGTACCAGTAGCCCAACATCTTTGTAAGGAGGTAACCCCTGCTAACTGGGCAAGAGGCACTTTTTCAAGTGGTGTCCTCTTATATTTAGCAGGGGGAGAGCAATTGTCCCTCTTCACCCCTGCGCAGTGTCTTTCTCGTGGTGTTCTCCATTCTTCTAGATTGTGAGCCCTTTTGGGACAGGGAGCCATTTAAACTTTAATGTTATTATTAGCCTGTAAACCGCTTTGTGAACTTTGTGTTGAAAAGCGGTATATAAATACTAGTGATTGATTGATTGATTGATTGATTGATTGATTGATTGATTGATTGA
>JAJKFI010013292.1:0-21591 GCA_029204185.1 Lerista edwardsae
TGATTGATTGATTGATTGATTGATTGATTGATTGATTGATTGATTGATTGATTGCACAATCCATCATTGCCTATAGCCCACGATGGACTTTTCTTCCAGAAATCAATCCCCTCTTAAAGGCAACTAGGCCAGATGCCATCACCACCTCCTGTGGCAAAGAGTTCCACAGATTAACTACCCGGTGGGTAAAAAAGTACTTCCTTTTATCTGTTTTAACTCTCCCAACCCTCAGCTTTAGCGGATGCCCCCTGGCTCATCCTGCAAGAGGCTGCATCTTGACATTGGGGTGGGAACATCGAACCAGTTGGACAGAGCAGGTCCAAATAAGTGCATTTCTTCCAAGGTGCATGTCGTCTACCCCGTGCCTTTCTGCCTTCCATTGGGGCTCCAGAATCCAGCAATTTCGCCCCCTCTCACCCAGGCCCAGCGGCGCTGCTCTTAACGACGGCTTACCTTTGATGCCGACAATTAGGGGGACGGCAAGCAAGTGAGCGAGGGGGGCGGCTCTGCCTCATTAGGGAGAGCTTTGCTTCCAAAACGAGCTCTCCAAGCGCCGGGCGCTAATGAGCCCTTTCCTTTGCTAAGCTGAGAAACATGCACACATGCAGGGGCGTAGCTGAAGAAGTGCCGGGGGGTGCAATTGCACCGGCGACAAGCTTTAGGGGGGGCAACAAGCTTGAAATGTTTGGCCAAAAATGGTGGCAGGAGGTGTGGATTGATGGTTGAGCTGCTGGTACTGCCTGAAGCTAAGCAGGAGAATCTGGTCTATTTTTGGATGGGAGACAGAAAGCCACACTGGGACAAGCTGCAGTACCTGTGGTGGCAGAATGGAGGCACTGTGGAACTGATGAGCCAGTGTGGGCCAGCAAAAGAACCGAGTCCAACCTTGAGGACCAGTCCAGGCTACACATACAATCACCTGCTGAAGCTCGATAGCTGGGACTGAGGATTCGGTGAATTGTACTGTATATTTTTAACAACCCCATTGAAAAATGGTGGTTTAGACTAGCCTGCCCATGCAAGCCACCTAAACACCAGAAAAAAAGACACTCAAACATTTATCTCCCTCTGTTTGTACAAACATGCAAACTGGAGGAGCTCATCTAGCAGCCATCTAGCAAACTGCAGGAACTCAGTTCTTTGCAGGGCAGTGAGCAGCCCTCTGATTTTTGAACAGCCTCAAAAATTGATTGAGGCAATTAGCTGATCTTTCCATCATCCCTGTTTTCACTGAACCCACAAGAAAATTGGATCCCAACCCACCAGGTGGGTCCTGACCCACAGTTTGGGAAATACTGCACTTGTGAAATAGATGGTGCGCCTACTCTTCACCGTGCATTGCTAACCGTGGGGCAGGACTGCTGGGGCCAGACACCATTTTCCACAGACCGCCACTTGGCCATACTTAAGTTTCCTTTTCCTCTTTGCCAAGCCTCTGGAGCCGGCACCTGGGACCACATCAGGGTCTTGCCATTCCACTGACTTCCCCCGACACTGGCCTCACTCCCGTTGGGCCTCTTCCGTCCCCATGGGAGGCTGTTCCAACTTCCCTCCAAGTGCCTGCCTTGATCTCTCCAGGCTCCTGAGCCCAGGGTCAGTTGGCAGGCTCTTGTCCCGGCTTCTGAAGCACCGGCCTCTGGGGTTCCAAACAAGTCCTGAGGGCAGGCCAAGTTTTGTAATTGCGTATTAAAAGACACAAGCTTGGAGGGAAGGCGCACTCAAGCTGCAGGTCTAGGGGCTGTTGCTGCCAAATCAAGATAAGCTGTGCAAGAGCTCAGCTGCTCAGAGGAGCTGGGTGTATGCAATCTCAGAAGCTGACTCTAGCGGAGTGGGTGTAGGTGGCTCTTGTGCTGCCTGGGGGCTGCCCCTTTCAAATGTTGCCCCTGACCGTGGTGTAACTGCGGTGATGTGATGCAATTACTTGCAGTCGCACATCTTTTTTGTTTAAAAAAAAAAAAAAAGCTGGAAGAAGCGGGCAGGCACTCAGGGTGGCGCTCAGCCTCTGTGGCAGTTTCTCCTGCTCCTCCCCTTAATTAATCTGTGGAACTCTGTTAATTAATCAATCCATCCATCCATCCATCCATCCATCAATCAATCTGTGGAACATAGTTAATCTGTGGAACTCTCTGCCACAGGAGGTGGTGATGGCATCTGGTCTAGATGCCTTTAAGAGGGGATTGGACGGATTTCTGGAGGAAAGGTCCATCGTGGGCTATAGGCAATGATGGGTTGTGCAACCTCCTTACATTAGTAGTAGGCTACTTCAGAGTACTGGGTGCAAGGGAGTGGCAACAGGATGCAGGCATCTTGTTGTCTCCTGGGCTCCCTGGGGCACCTGATGGGCCGCTGTGAGATACAGGAAGCTGGACTAGATGGGCCTTTGGCCTGATCCAGCAGGGCTCTTCTTATGTTCCCCTCGTAGCCACTTTCTAAGTGGTTGTGTTGCTCTGAGTGGCTGTCCACTTCCACCTTTAAAAAAGCGGAGGATGTGGGTAGCATGCAGGCAGGTTGTGTGGCGTGGTTGATTGCCGCCCCCCACAGAGTGCTGCCTGGGGACACAGTACCCCCTAGTCCCCTCTCAGCTTTGCCACTGCTGTAGCCAGAGGGCGGCTTCATGTCCGTCAAGTAACTTTGCTCCTAAACCATTCCAGGTTACACAAAACTGTCTTTCCCTGAAGACCACATTCCAGTTTTCCAACAAAAAAAATCTGGTAGCCAGGCCCGATTTCTGGCCTTTCCCATTCCAGAGATTTAAAAAGAATGAAACGAAGTCACCCTCTTGTCCAGGCTAGTAGTTCTTTTCGGGTTGGCAACTTGAATTTGTTGTATTTTATTTGTACACGTTGAGCCCCCGTTTCAGCCAAAGCCTCTCTAAGGAGGCTTACAGGAAACGATGAAACATAGCATGAGCTTTCAGATCAATCCACCAGCCAAGGAACGGCTCCTGAGTGCCTCATTCCACAGGGACGCATCCTCAGTGTGCCTGCCTGTGTCCCAGGGGCTGAGCATCGGAGAGTGTAAGCCACGAGAAAGGCCACCAGTGTTTAAAAGAGACGTGATTCTCTGTAAGGCTGCTGTGCCTTGAAAACTCGGCCTCCCCCGCAAAGAGGAGGGGAGCTCCATCAAAGGTCCCAGTTCATGTTTTCTAGCTGGAAGATGAGAAGAATGAGACATACAAAATTATGCACGGAAGGGATAGAGTCGATAGAGGGATGTTCTTTTCCCTCTCTCAAAACACCAGAACCAGGGGGCATCCACTAAAACTGAGGGGTGGGAGAGTTAAAACAGATAAAAGGAAGTCCTTTTTTACCCAGCGGGTAGTTAATCTGTGGAACTCCTTGCCACAGGAGGTGGTGATGGCATCTGGTCTGGATGCCTTTAAGAGGGGATTGGATGGATTTCTGGAAGAAAAGTCCATCGTGGGCTATAGGCAATGATGGGTTGTGCAACTTCCTTACATTAGTAGTAGGCTACTTCAGAGTGTCGGGTGCAAGGGGGTGGCCACAGGATGCAAGCATCTTGTTGTCTTGTGTGCTCCCTGAGGCACCTGGTGGGCCACTGTGAGATACAGGAAGCTGGACTAGACGGGCCTTTGGCCTGATCCAGCAGGGCTCTTCTTATGTTCTTAAGAGGCCATCCCGGCTCTGACCCTGTCGCTCTGAGTCCCCCAGGAATCCGGCAGAGGTGAAGATGGAACATTTATTGTGGCTGACATTCGGCATTGCATATGAGGGACTCCTTGCAAAATTTTAAAAAGGGCTCTCTAGAACCAGGGCTGGCCTGAAACACTTGAGGTGCCATCACACAGAACATCTGCATGGCAATCCACGCATTAAGAGGCAAAGTAGTTTACATGCCATTTAACTTTAATAATAATAATAATAATAATAATAATAATAATAATACATTTATTTATATACCGCCTTTCTTAATATCACTAGATTTCTCTAATGATTGAACTCAAGGCGGTTTACATAGGCAGACTTTCTCACAAACCCGAAGGTTTTTACAATTTACAGAATGTTCTATCTTCCAAGAACAACACTCCTACAGATCTTTCTTTCTGGATTTAGCCTTCTTTCTTTAGCCACCCGTCTGTCGTCTGCTGGCTGATGAGGCTTCCCTGCTGCCACCAGAGATGCAGCTGACTTCAGCACACTCCTTCTCCCACGAGGCAGCTGGAACTCAGCTTTTAATCAGCCGCAGTTTCCAAGGTCTGCTGCTCGCAGAGACTTCCGGCAGTCCCGAGCTCACGACCTTGAGATCTTCAGGTGTTATCTTCGGGCAAACGGAGGCATTAACCCTCTCGGCTAAATCTTTATTATTACTATTTGCCTGTAAACCGCTTTGTGAACTTCGTGTTGACAAGCGGTATATAAGTACCTGTTGACTGACTGACTGACTGACTGACTGACATGCAATGGAATGGGGGGGGAGAGAGAGAGAAAGAGAGAGTGTGTCTGGAAAGGTGGATATTAAGTAATAGGGGAGCTACTGCCCAGAAGGTCCTGGGCGAGCTGTGGGGGCCCTGCTGGGGCTCTGGAGTCCGTCTATAGGCACTTGGGGGCAGCATTACACTCAAATCCCCAGTCTTTGCTGAATGAACCAAGCAGCTTTGGTGCCAGCCCAGATATGCCACTGTTCAAGCCCCGTCATCCCATTTAGCAGATTAGTCTTCTCCCGATTGAGAAGTCAGCACGAATCCCTCACCTTTCCAACGGCCCATCAATCTCCCTCACCATCACAGCAATCAGCTGCCCGCTCATGAACAAACCACAGTCCCCTCTACCTTGCCTTGCCAAGATCTAATATAAGCGGAAAATGTTGCAAGCTGCAGCAGCTGCAAGTCAAACCTATTTCTCGTCCATTATCTGGTAATAAAATAGGAGGCGAGAATTTCTAAATAGCCTCATTTTTTCCCCCCCAAAGCAATTTGCTTAATTTTCTAGCGAGGTGCAATCTGGTGCCGACATCAGCTCCTTGCCGTATACACAGGATGGCTGGTTCTCCTGAAAAGCTCTGGAAAATTGAGTGATTCTGAAAAATGAGATTCTACCCAAAAGAGAAGCACAATCATATTTCTCCCCAACTGGTGTACAGGGCAAATAGGGACACATTGACAGTTCCTAAGTGTTGGGATGCTGTTGATGTAGCAAACAGCATCATTTAAAAGATGCATTTAATGGGGTTTAATTAAGTTATTTTCCTGGGCTCCAAGATCACCACAGATGGTGACTGTAGCCATGAAATTAAAAGACATTTACTTCTTGGGAGGAAAGCTATGGCGAACCTAGACAACTTAATAAAAAGCCGAGACATCACCCTGCCAACAAAGGTTCGCATAGTCAAAGCTATGGTGTTCCCAGTAGTCATGTATAATAATAATAATAATAATAATAATAATAATAATAATAATAATACATTTATTTATATACCGCCTTTCTTAATATCACTAGATTTCTCTAATGACTGAACTCAAGGCGGTTTACATAGGCAGACTTTCTCACAAACCCGAAGGTTTTTACAATTTACAGAATGTTCTATCTTCCAAGAACAACACTCCTACAGATCTTTCTTTCTGGATTTAGCCTTCTTTCTTTAGCCACCCGTCTGTCCTCTGCTGGCTGATGAGGCTTCCCTGCTGCCACCAGAGATGCAGCTGACTTCAGCACACTCCTCCTCCCACGAGGCAGCTGAAACTCAGCTTGTAATCAGCCGCAGTTTGCAAGGTCTGCCGCTCACGGAGACTTCCGGCAGTCCCGAGCTCACGACCTTGAGATCTTCAGGTGTTATCTTCGGGCAAACGGAGGCATTAACCCTCTCGGCTAAATCTTCTGCCCTAATGTATTGCTGTGAGAGCTGGACCATAGGGAAGGCGGAGCGCCGAAGAATAGATGCTTTTGAATTATGGTGTTGGAGAAGACTCTTGAGAGTCCCCTGGACTGCAAGGAGATCCAATCGGTCAATTCTCCAGGAAGTCAAGCCTGATTGCTCCCTGGAAGGACAAATCCTGAAGCTGAAGCTCCAATACTTTGGCCACCTCCTGAGAAGAGAGGACTCTTTAGAAAAGACCCTCGTGCTGGGAAAGACTGAAGGCAAAAGGAGAAGGGGGCGGCAGAGGATGAGATGGTTAGAGAGTGTCACCGAAGAGATGAACATGAAATTGGGCGAACTCCGGAAGCTAGTGGACAGGGAGGCCTGGCGTGCTGCGGTCCAGGGGGTCGCGAAGAGTCGGACACGACTTGGCGACTGAACAACAACAACAAAGTTAAATTAAATAATAGAAATTAATTCTGCATTTAATCACAACACTGGTTCTCACAGTGTTGGCAGGAGAGCCACAGGGTTATCCATGGTGAATGACCACCATTGATGGTGCGTCCTGGGGGTGCATCACCCCAAGGGATGTGGCAGACAGGTGGGCAGACAAGGCAGCACTCCCACCAGCTTGCCGCCCAAGGTTCACCTTGCTTCATGGCAGGGCTGGCCTTGTAGGTGCCTCTGAAAACTTCAGAAGTGCTTCCTTAGGGTTGCAAATTCCTGGCTATTTCGTTTTCCAATACCTTTACACCAAGGAAAAAAACCCAAGTCCCTTTCAGTAGCCTCCTGGAGACTGATGCTGATTCTTGAAGGCCGTCCCTGGAGGGCTGGTAACCCCATTTACATTTCACAGGGGGAGAACAATTGTCTCTCCTCACCCCAACATTGCATTGCTGAGAGCTGATAGGTTTTTCTGCATCTGCTTAGAAAGAGAGAGACATTCCTTTTCCTAGATACACTGCTTGATGAGTTTCTTTGGTTGAAAAGCAGTATTTCAACATTCCTAATCATAACCATTGAGATGGCCAGCCCCTCTAGTTTTTTTGAGAAGTGGACAGTAGAGAAACAAATTAATACCCAAAAATAACTCCCAAAAGATACGCATATTTGTTTTTATTTACATCACTGTACTGAACTCGTCGAAGGCAACCGAGCTTTGAGGACCAACTGGTGACATAGCTTTCCGCACGGATCCAGGCTTTCATCTTGTCTATTTACATGTGCTACAGCGTGGGTTCCCAACCTGGGGGTCACAAGCCAATTCTCAGGGGGTCGTGGAGAGCTTGGCACCGCCATCTTGAAAAGCTGGGCGCTGCCGCCATCTTGGAAGCTTCTCCTGAACAACCATCTGCCACCATCTTGAAAGGCACTGCTTAAGAACGTGATTAGTGGGAGATGGAGAACACAATGAGAGCTTGAGCCAGTGATGTCATGCAGGGGGTACGCGGGGGTACGCGAGTACCGGTTTCTAGGATTACAGCTGGCCCCGCCCATTCGTCGACTCCACCCTCTGCAACGTTTGAATTTCCTGCATGTTTGAGTTGCCTGCATGTTCTCAGAGCCAGGCAGGCAGGCAGGCAGCGAGCGGAGCCTTTCCTTTCCTTGCCACTGAAAAATGAGTTGCTCTGGGGTTTTAACCTGATGCCAGGCCTCCTTCACATGTTCTGGGGGTGCTGTGGAATACTGTTGCAACTGTTGGGTCAGTTTAAAATCATCTGAGGCCTCAAAAAGGGCTTTTTTATGTCTCTTCCTGCCACGACCTCACTTCTGGCTTATGACATCACTTCCGGTGGGCGGGTCCCGACACGTGCCAATCAAAAGTGAGTACCTGTTATTAAATCATTTAGATGACACCACTGGCTTGAGCGTTAGCAGTTGTGCTGGAGCAATAGTCTGTGATTGTTTGGGGGTGAGCCCGCTTTCTTTATTTACAAAAGATGCTCTCTTCCCTAGGCCTGCTAGGGCCCCATTGCAAACTAGGGTTGCAAAACTTAGCAGCCGGGGAATTTCTGGCTAGGGAAAAGGCTTCTCTTGTCAACTGCCACTTCCAGCTGTAGGGCAAATAATATGTACATTAGTGTACAAGCCGCCATTTTGTGCCCACTTTCCCAAGCCGCCATTTTGTGCTCTGGCAAACAACCAGCAGGGAAGCTGAAGGTCTGCCTAGCCTTGCCCTGGAATAAGCAAGTGCGAACAGACGCTGCCAGCCAGGTCCTCTTGAGACGGATAAGCAATAATCCATGGCTCAGTGATTTGTGCAGGCAGGTCAGCCATGCCGGGACAGAGTGGGGAGGGGGAGGGTAAAAACAGAGTGACAAAAACCGCAGCAAACTGTGGGCAGAGCGGTGAAAGAGAAGGCAAGACTCTGGTGACGTTCACTGCTCACTTCCCTGAGCAGTGAGATGCTGGGGAGAGGGGAGCCTGGCTTGCGGGAGGCCAACAGTGCCATCTGGGCGAGATGAGCGGTTGGCGCTGCCAACGTATGGTGGCTTTGCACTGGCAGCCGTAATGAACTGATGAAGGGACAGTCCAGAGTCGGAACTGGTGTCCCAAGTCAGTGTCCTAAGCTGCCCAGTAATAATAATAAATAATAATACTTGTATTTATATACCGCCTTTCTTAAGATCACCAGGTTTCTCTAATGACTATAACTCAAGGCGTTTTACATAGGCAGACTTTTATTCACAAACCCGAAGGTTTTTACAATTTACAGAAATGTTCTGTCTTTCAAGAACAACACTCATACAGATCTTTCTTTTTGGATTTAGCCTTCTTTCTTAGCCACCCGTCTGTCTTCTCCTGGCTGATAAGAGGCTTCCTTGCTCCCCCAGAGATGCAGCTGACCAGCACACTCCTCCTCCCACGAGGCAGCTGGAACTCAGCTTTTTTAATCAGCCGCAGTTTGCAAGGTCTGCCGCTCACAGAGACTTCCGGTAATCTCGAGCTCACGACCTTCGGATCTTCAGCTGTTATCTTCGGGCAAACGGAGGCATTAACCGTCTCGGCTAAATCTTCTATATCTTCTGCAGTTTAAGGAGGGCCCCTGCCAGCCCTTGGCCACCTCTGCCTCATTTGAAGCACTAGAGAAGCTGGAACGGCCTGTCATGCTCCTTGCACACTGTCGTGTCAGGCACCAGCGCAATGTGCTGGGCATAGAGACAAACCTCCAAGGAGATCAAAAGCGTTGCGTTGCGTTGGCGCCTGCGAGCAGCATCCCCCGCACTGCTCCCTTGGCAGCCTTGTGATTGTTCATTTGCAACGTGTCCGTCACGCTGACAGGTGGGCGTCTCTGAGGGCCCCTGGCATGGAGAGGCGCCGTGCGCACGTGTCCCAGGGGCAGCGCTGTCATAGAGCCGGTCCGGTGAGTACCTGTTCTTAAATCATTTAGATGACACCACTGTCTGTAGGGCTCCTCACAAGTTCTGCTGGACCAAGGGATGCATTTCTGGGTATACTGCAGAAGGTGGGTTCACATTGATCCATCAACGGTCCGCGTGCTCTGAACACTGGCTGCTCTAGTGCCGGACAGAACGTGGGGAGAACAATACCCAGGACGAGACGGACAACGGCTGCACCCGGGTACAGTCCAGTTTAGCTTGTGAAAAGCCCTAATGCCTGCCTTGCTCGGGACAGAAGCTGCCTGCCGCTGCTCCACGTTGCTGCTTTTGTTCCTTAGCACACACGCAGGGCCCTGGGGAATAAAGCACATTAGACTGTCATCTCAACCCCTGCCATGCCCGGGAAAGGGGCCATTGGGCCTGGCTAGGCCTATTTGGGACACGTCACTGGCCCCTAAACCAGGCCTCGCCAAGCCCACGGGCAGAAGCGTCACGTGGGGCCAGGGGGGGCTGTCACCCCAGGTGCAAAATTCTTAGGGGTGCAAAAAGACAGGAACCGCTGCACACACCTCCCGGCCTTCCCAGCTTGGGAAGGCAGAAAGGTGTGCGCCGCTACCTCGGCGCATGACGCCTATGCCACTGGGGCAAAATTGCCCTGGTGGTGGCAGCAGGAGCTACCGCGCACCCCTCCTTCCAGCCAATGGGAGCGCCTGGTGCTGCGCACGCTTGCTGATGCGGCCCAGACATTTTTGTCTGGGCTGTGCCCGCTATCGCGCCAGGTGCCCTCATGTACTTCCAGGCTTGGAAAGCAAGCAGGGGTGCTGGGAGTGTTCGTTGCCCCTGGCCAGATGGCATCTCTGAAATCACCTGGTCTGCAGCAGTGAAGCCCCATGCAAGGTGTCACGACGTCACGTTGTGGGGGGCACAACGCGTGCCTTCTCCCCCCTCCTCGGCGCGGCCAAGGCACGCGGTGTCCCTGTCCACAGGTCAGATCCAGCATTCAGAAAATGCCTTACCCCTGCAGTGTGGAGCTTTCCGTTCTGTGCCTCAGCATCTTTCAAGCCACAAACTTGTGCCAGGCAGCCGTTTCCCCCCCTCCCCCCCCAAAAAAATGGGGTGCAGAGCTTGCCTTGCTAGGGTGACAGGCAGCTGCCTGGCCTGAGTTTGTGAGAAGATTGGCTTGAAAAATCAGAGGCTGTGGCCAGTGGTGTCATCTAAATGATTTAAGAACAGGTACTCACTTTTGATTGGCACGTGTCGGGACCCGCCCACCAGAAGTGACATCATAAGCCGGAAGTGAGGTCGTGGCAGGAAGGGACATGAAAAAAGCCCTTTTGGAGGCCTCAGATGATTTTCAACTGACCCAACAGTTGCAACAGTATTCCACAGCACCCCCAGAACATGTGAAGGAGGCCTGGCATCATGTTAAAACCCCAGAGCAACTCATTTTTCAGTGGCAAGGCAAGGCAAGGCTCTGCTCGCTGCCTGCCTGCCTGCCTGGCTCTGAGAACATGCAGGCAACTCAAACGTGCAGGAAATTCAAACGCTGCAGAGGGCGGAGTCGACGAGTGGGCGGGCGAATGGGCGGGGCCAGCTGTAATCCTAGAAACCGGTACTCGCGTACCCCCACGTACCCCCTGCATGACATCACTGGCTGTGGCGCAAAGCAGACCGCTCTGCGCAGGGAAGGCGTTTTCTGAACACAGCGGTTCTGCCCCAGGCCAACGATTTTCAGCCTGTGTGTTGCGACAGGTGCGCAGGAGCCACAGGAGTTGGTGGTTGAAAATCCCTAAAAGACTTTTCTGGGGTTTGCGGCTCTGTGTCAAGGAACGGTCTGTCGTCACGAGTTGTCTGCCCCTCTTCCACCACAGGCTCTGCGGGGGGACAGGCCGCGGCTGGCCTTAAGCTTGGGTGGCCTGTGTCGTTACATTGGGCCCCATGCTTTGTGAGCACTGGCATGGGGAGTGGATCGCGTGATGCTGCAACCAGGATCTCCATGGGGTGTCAGCCAGTAGAGTAGGGCAAGTGGGGCAGCTGCTCAGGGTGCACCTGCCCTGTCTCCAAGCAGCCCAAAATGGGCCTCCTGCTGGAGGTGGCATCATTGCGTTATCAGTGATGCTGTTATTTATTTATTTATTTATTTATTTATTTATTTATTTATTAGATTTTTTTATCCCGCCTTTATGCCCGAAGGCACCCAAGGCGGCATTACATAGAAATATAAAATTTAACATTAAAAAAACAATATAAAAACAATATTAAAACAATATAGTAAAACAAAATTAAAACAAAACAATAGAATTTAAAAGCAAGCCCTGTGGATCATACGGTATAAAATATAACACACCAGCCAGCCAGCCTGTCAACAATTAAAAGCTTTTTGAAATAAAAAGGTCTTCAGCCCCCGCCGAAATGTTAACAAGGAGGGAGCAGGTCTCAGTTCTAAGGGGTAGGGAGGGTATTCCAAAGTCAGGGGCCACCACCGAGAAGGCCCACTTCCTGGCCGCCATCCCTCTCGCCTCTCCTGGTGGCGGCACAGTCAAAAGGGCCCCCCCCCCAGATGATCTAAGAGTACGGGTAGGATTATATGAAAGGAGGCGGTCCCTCAAATACCCCGGACCCAAGCCGTAAAGGGCTTTAAAAGTCAAAACTAGCACCTTGAATTGGGCCCGGAGCAGAACCGGCAGCCAGTGTAGTCGCCGAAGCAACGGCTTGAAGCAACGGTTTTTCCAGGTGCCGCACTTTGCACCTGACACCACAAGCACTCTTCTTGTCATGCCTGTTCGGGGAGGGGGGCCATGGGGAGGGGGGCCGTGGGAAGGCCCCATGGGAAGGCCATTGGACCCCACTGCTCCTGGGGCCGTCCCAGGGACAGACCAATCATTACTGCAGACGGTTGCCGTCGAAACAGAACTGCAGAACCCGGAAGAATCTCCCCAAGTGACATCACAGAAGGCGAAGACCACAGAGAGGTCAGCAAGCTGTGAGTAGAAAGCCACTGAAAATCGCTGCCCTGGACAGACAGTGGCCTCCCTACGAAAGGAGTTGGCCACTTGGGATTCATCACCATAACCCCCCATTTATTACACCCCGGGGCCAAGTTTATGAGACATCAACTGGGAAGTTTATTGCCACTGGCTTGCCAAGTTAATTAGGTTATGGGCAGCTACAAATGCATCCTGGGGGTGCCATGTAAGGCCCAGGCAGGGCAGCGATGGCAGGACTCAGGAGACGCAGCAGCTCCAAAGTGACTCAGGGAGCAACCCTAACCAACCTTCCAGCACCAGGGTAATAAGGGCAATGCAACTCTGAGGTGAGAGACCAAACATTCCCTCAGCTCAGTAGTAGTCAAAGTTTTTAGACTGGGACCCACTTTTTAGAATGGCACTCATGTCGGGACCCACCAGGAGTGATGTCATTCAGTTGCGGATGTAGGGTGGGCTGGGGGGGCATGAGCCCTGGGTGCCATCTTGGGAGTGGGCGCCGTAACCATGGTGCGCCACGCCCCCAAAATGGCACCCACGGCCCACCCTGCCCCCGCCCAGGCCCTGCGCTCTCCTCGCTCTCGCTGGCCTTAAAGAGCCAGCCAGAGTAAGGAGAATGCGCTGCCGCCTGGCGCCCCCTCCCGCCTCTTAGAGCGGGGGCGGGGCGGGGCGGGTCATCGTGCGGCACACGTCACGACATTGTGGCATCATGACATTACGTGCCCCCATGGGGCGCGTTTTGATTGGGCGCCCTGGGCGCCATTTCCAGTAGAACCGCCCCTGATGTCATTAACCTGGAAGTGATGTCATGGCAGGAAGTGACATCATCAAGCAAGAAGTGCTGTCACTGCAACATCATAAAATGACACTCCTGACATGCAAATTGGCATTCTTGGACTGCGGCAATTGTACAACTGTGACACATCCCTGACAGAAAGCAAGATGAGGACAAAATATTCTGTAAAAGCACTGAACATAACAAGAGCAAGGCCTGCAGTTTCCAAGATGGCTGCTCCCAGCTTTCCACGACCCACCAAGTGGGTCCCGACCCACTGTTTGAATAACACTGCCTTAGCTTGAGGAGGCCTCTGTGACTCCTACAACACTGCAGAATGCAGACCATGCCCCACTGGCACCGTTAAGTCAGTGCTGGAAAGTTGGTTAGGATTTCACCCTCTGTCGAGCTTGGCCAACCAACCATTGGCGCAGAGTGACCCTACCACAACCCCAAGCCTTCCAAGGCCAGCCCGACACACACGCCCACCTCCACGGCAATGCCCATGAAAGTTGGCCAAGGCACTTGGGAGTCTCAGTTACAACTTACTTCCGGCTCCTGCTTGTTTGACTGGCTTCGCGATGTGGGTGCCCCCTTCCTCCTCCATTGGAGGTCCCCACAAGAGCCTCCAAAGAAGGACTGGGGGCAGCAGCTAGATTGCAAAACTGCCGCCACAGCCTCCTCCTCCTCCAGGCAAACCTGGAAGTGACATCACAATCTCCTGTGATGTCATGACATCATCACCCGACGCTGCTGTCTCTATTAATTAATTAATTAATTAATTAATTAATATCCCACCTTTCTGCCCCATGGGCACCCAGGGCAGCTTACAACATTTAAATCATCATTTTACAAACCACAAGTATAACGATTAAAACAATGTTAAAAACAATAGTTAAAAATTAAAAAATTTAAAACAATTTAAAGTATAAAATGAAGAATGTAAAATGAATGTGAAATGCCAGCCAGCCTGTCAACAATTCAAGGCTTGTTTAAATAAAAAAGTCTTCAACCCCCGCCAAAATATTGCCAAAGAGGGAGCAGTTCTTAGTTCTAAGGGGAGGGTATTCCAAAGTCGGGGGGCCACCACTGAGAAGGACCTATTCCTGGCCGCCATCCCCCTCACCTCTCCTGGTGGCGGCACAGTCAGAAGGGTCCCCCAGATGACCTAACAGTCCGGGCAGGATTATATGGAAGGAGGCGGTCCCTCAAATATCCCGGCCAGTGGTGTCATCCAAACGATTTAGGAACAGGTACTCACTTTTGATTGGCACTTGTCAGGGTCTGCCAACCGGAAGTGACATCATAAGCCGGAAGTGATGTTGTGGCAGGAAGTGAGGTCATGATTGTTGCCATGGATGTGATCATGTTTGTAATAACTTCAGCTTGTGGTTAGTGTTGATTTAACTTCTAGTGCTTTGCTTTCTAGAGATGTGTATATACATATTTTGCTTCAACTCTTCCCTGGTTAAATAGCAGGCTAGACCGTACTAGATTGTGAGCCCTTTGGGGACAGGGAGCCATTTAACTTGAATGTTAAATGCAAGGAGCCGGCAAAGAGCAGGAGGGGGAACAGGCGACCAAAAAAAGACCGCGTGGGGGCTGGGGGGAGGCTGCAGGAGGAAGCGGGACGCTGGATCTGCGCAGCTGGAGGAAGCGGGAGCCCCAGGCAGCCTACCTTCTCACGCTTGCTGCCTTATTCCCGGGTCTCTCTCACTGCTGCTGCTGCCGCCGCTGCTACCACGTCCAGTCCTCTCGCTCCGCTGCTGCCGCTGCTGCCGCCGCCACCACACTGCCTGCCTGCCTGCTTGCCTCCTCACAGAAAGTGCAGGCAACGGCTGCGGGTGTGCAGTACGCATGCGCAGCTGCTGAGCCAACCAGCCGACGGGGCCAGCTCTGAGTGGGCGGGGCCAGCTCAACTTCTAGGAACCGGTACTCGCGTAGTGGTGCGTAGTGGGTGCATGACATCACTGACCCCGGCCCTGAGCCATAAAGGGCTTTAAAGGTCAAAACTAGCACCTTGAATTGGGCCCAGAAGGGAACCGATATAATAGCCAGTGTAGCCGCCGAAGCAACGGCCCGACAAGAGTCGAACCGACGTGCCCCAGCAACCACCCGAGCAGCCGTGTTCTGCACTAGTTGCAATTTCCGGACCGTCTTCAGAGGCAGCCCCACGTAGAGCGCATTGCAGTACTCTAATCTGGATGTCACTGGGGCAGTGCCCCTGGTTCACAGTTCTGGCCCAGGAGTCTGATTCCGTCGGCAGTAGCTTCCCGCGATGGTGCTATTAACAGCCTATGCCACGGTCTGCCGGGCTTGGCATGCATTATAGAGGTGTTATCTGCACTATTGTGTCCACACTATTCTCTACTATCTTTGCAGCTCCATGCTGGCTTTTTTCATTACAAGGTGTAAACCAGAATTTCCACACACAAGCCAAAGTGCTCCAATCTCGCACCGTTATTTTGGGAGAGAAATTCTGCGGCTCCCCAAGGGAGGAATATGCTGAGGAATAACTTTGGAGAGGCACCTTTGTCGTGTATTTCCTGTTGTGGAGAAGTGGCCCCTTCGTGGGAGGAGCGAGAAGCCGGCCCTTGGGCCTGCAAGCAATGGATCTCTCACAGCTTGAGAATTTGGACCTCTGCCCATCAATGGGGAAAATGGGTACCGTTGGATGCAGAATCCCTGCATGTGGCTGTGGGATGGGAGGAGATCAAAGCAGGAGAAATGCGCAGCAAAAGCATTGAAATGTTCTTTGGACCGCGTCAAAAAAGAGAGGGGAGGAAGAGCAAGAACGGGAAAAGCAGAGTGAAGGGAGGATGGAGGCACCCACTGCCTGTCGATCAAGAAAAAAGCTAGTTCGAATCTTGGTCCTGCTGCTGCAGGCAGGACTTTTTTTTCCAGGAACAAAAAAACACACCACAGAGATCCCCATCCAAGCCCCTCTCCCCTCCGGCAGGAGTGTATGGAACTGCATTTTTTACCCAGCGGGTAATTAAAGCTGTGGAACTCCTTGCCACAGAAGGTGGTGATAGCATCTGGCCTACGTGCCTTTAAAAGGGGGTTGAACAGATTTCTGGAGGAAAAGTCCATCGTGGGCTATAGGCTATGATGGGTGGTGCAACCTCCTTACGTTAGTAGTAGGCTACTTCAGAATGCCAGGTGCAAGGGAGTGGCCACAGGATGCAGGCATCTTGTTGTCTCGTGTGTTCCCCGAGGCACCTGGTGGGCCACTGTGAGATCCAGGAAGCTGGACCAGATGGGCCTTTGGCCTGATCCAGCAGGGCTCTTCTGATGTTCTTATGCATTGTACAGTTGCACAGTGGTCCATCTGGGTCAGTCTGGGATGCTCTGGGTGGTGGCTCAATCCCAGGAGAGCCAGTGCTCAGAGGTTGGCCAGGTGAAGTACTGGCCAAGGGGCCAGGCCTTCCAGGGGGCTCCCTGGGCCATCCCTGAAGCCCCCACACCCACTGATGGAGGACTCATCTACACTGCTTTGTGTTCTCCTCCTGTCCCTTAGTAAGGCCCCTGTAGCTTACCAGGAGACGGGATCAGTGATGTCATGCAGGGGGTACGCGGGGGTATGCGAGTACCGGTTTCTGGGATTATGGCTGGCCCCGCCCATTCGCCCGCCCACTCGTCGACTCCGCCCTCTGCCACGTTTGAATTTCCTGCATGTTTGAGTTGCCTGCACGTTCTCAGAGCCAGGCAGGCAGGCAGGCAGGCAGCGAGCGGAGCCTTGCCTTGCCTTGCCACTGAAAAATGAGCTGCTCTGGGGTTTTGGAACTGTTGGGTCACTTTAACATGATGCCAGGCCTCCTTCACATGTTCTGGGGGTGCGGTGGAATACTGTTGCAACTGTTGGGTCAGTTTAAAATGGTCTGAGGCCTCAAAAAGTTTAAAATGGTCTGAGGCCTTTTTTCATGTCACTTCCTGCCACGACATCACTTCCGGCTTATGACGTCACTTCTGGTGGGCGGGTCCTGACACATGCCAATCAAAAGTGAGTACCTGTTCTTAAATCATTTAGATGACACCACTGGACGGGATGGAGAGGCAGCGCCCACATTGGCCTCCCTCCTTTCTGCTGGGCTCTTCCATCTATCCTCAGTTCCCAGGATGCCCCCAAAGCTGGGGTTCACGTGAGGGTTGCCAGTGGTGACTTCAGCTCCTTCTAGAGGTTGATGGTCCAGCTTGATGTGCCACTGGAGGCCATGTGAAAATCTCCAGGAGGGCTTTCAGGAGTCCCCTGGGATTCTGATTCCAGGTGACTCTCTAGGCCAGTGCTTCCCAAACTGTGGGTCGAGCCAGTTTCAGGTGGGTCACAGAGCACCTAGGGCAGCCATCTTTGGAGATATGGGAAGGTGGGATGCTGGAAAGGGAGAGGGCAGTATGGTTGTTCTTGCTTCTGTCAAGACTCTAAATAGGGTTGTTGTTTTTCCCTTTCTGATCCACTTTGCTGTTGGAAAATGGCTGAGAAATCACCCAACTGATTGCTGAATTATCAGGAAAGCAGCAGGCTCTGGTGTCACAATGACGGCACTTCTGGCCGTGACATCACTTCTGGTGGGTCCCAGAGAGACTGCCATTCTAAAAAGTGGGTCCTGGTGCTAAAAGGTTTCAGAACCACTGCTCTGGGCCAACCAGATCACAAGTGGCCAAGGTGTTTTAAGTACCACCCTCTCCTTGGAGATTCAACTTCTCTTGATCCCGGGCAAGGAGGTGAACCCTTCGGAACAACAACACCACTATGAAGTTTTAACCTAACATTGCTGCTTCTCCACTCTCAGCTGCCCCATCCCCCAGTGACTTGGGATTTTTAAAGGAAGGACATCTGCACACTGTTCTGGGAGTGAACAGGTCATTTGCCCTTCTCTCCCTGAAAATAAGTTACCGTCTGTCCCAGGTTTGGTGGGCAAATGAAAGAGCAATATGCTGGCTGATCACTGGATGATCTACAATCGATTGGTAGGGATTCCCAAGAACTACACCAGTGGTTCCCAAACTGGGGGTCAGGACCCATCAGTGGGTCACGAGCCAATTTCAGGTGGGCCACAAAGCACTTAGAAGAGCCATACTGAACATATGGGAAGATGGGATGCTGGAAAGGGGGAGAGACAGAGGCAGATCTAAGGGAGGGCAAAGCTCTAAGTGTAGCAAGGAGCCTTACCCGGTCTTGTAAATCCCTCCTCTCCCTTGCTGCTGTAGCCAGTAAGCAATGCCAAGATGTTGCTTTTCCCCGTGAGGATTGGCTAGAACAGTGCAGGAAAAGAGTGATTTCCACTGCAAGGTGAGGCTTCTTGCAAAACTTAGAGATTTGCCCCCCCCTTTGATCTGCCTCTGGGGAGAGAACCCCTGAACTACACCATAATCAATATCAAGACTAGGCACAACAACAAGAGCACTGCAAAGCAAAAGCAGTGAGAAGATGGTTCTCTGTCCCATCAACCAAAGGGAGAGACCACTGGGCGGGACAGATGCTCATGAAAAGGTGCCCTCTTGCCAGGGCTGGCTCAGCTGTGCTCCTGCCTCCATCTCCCCTCCTCTATCTGGGACCAGCCTCTGCCCTCCCTCTCATTTTGCCCTCTTCCCCCTTGGGGTTCTTGTGGGGTTCAACAAACTCACAGTACAAGCCTGGAGTGCGCAAAGATTCCCACCGAAGTCCGATTCATTTCCCAGGGCTCAACTGTTGCAGGTTGCCTGCCTGCTAAATAACACCACACCGCCATCTGCTGGACACTTTGGGAACAGCATATCGACACCAGTTAGCCGTTCAGGGAGTTTGTTTGCAAGGTGCTTCATCTCTTATGCTGGAAACAAACCGCAAAGAGGACTGAACGCAAACGCTGCCCTTGCACCGTCCAATCAGCTTTTTCCCAGGAGAAAAAAAATTGCAATCCTTTCCACACATTGCATTTCAAGGATCTGTTTAGTGTACTATTGTCTGCTGGGATGTGAAACCAACCCTGCAGCTGTGTGTGTGCGCGCGTGCTTGGAAGGGCCCTTTCCTCAAGCCCCACCTGTTTTGTACAGCAGACAACCTGCTGTTTCCTTCCCTAGCATGGGAGGAGAAGGGGGCGTGTCTGGCAGGAGTTCGGACTCAGGTGCTTGGAAACCAAGGACAGCCCGGGGTACTTGGCTGCAACAGGAACAAGGAAGTCGAAGAGGCTGAAAGTGCAGGACAGGAGCAAACGGCTGGAACAAGACCTTCAGGTAACCATTTCCACCAAGAGCCCTATACCTGTAGGGGGGCTTATTTTTCCCCACTGTGTGGTTCTGTTAACCGACAGCCAGAGCAGCAGACCCAGTGGCGTTTCTACAGGGATGGCAAAGCTCTAAGTTTTGCAAGAAGCCTTACCTTGCAGTGGAAATCACTCCTCTCCTGCACCGTTTTAGCCAATCCTCACAGGGAACAGCAACATCTTGGCGTTGCTTACTGGCTACAGCAGCAAGGGAGAGGAGGGATTTACACGACAGGGTAAGGCTTCTTGCAAAACTTAGAGCTTTGCCATCCCTATAGAAACGCCTCTGAGCAGACCTGTTGAGGTTCTCTCTACTCCTGTTTGCAGGAGGACAACTTCCTCGTTCCTTCTCGACAAGGAAGAAACTACACGTCACCCTCGCCCTGCCATTCGGGGTCGTTGGGAAGCTGCAGGTGTGAGAAGAGGAATGTGGAACAGGGAGGGATCGTTGGGCTAAAGTGGGGGCACAGTCGAGCTTTTCTGTCTGCTTGCCCGGAGCTGCTAAATGGGGAGGGTGGCTGGATCATGGCTGCTGGTGGTGTTGAACTGGGTGCCTGCAGCATCACAGCAGAGATCTGGGTTCCTTCCTGTTCCCACGAGGCCAGCTGATGTTGGGCCCGATCACAGTACAGTCATACAGTTTGGAAAGCCCCTGAAAAGTATGTGACCTGCAGTATGAGAAGATGCAATTCCAGTGTGGTGGAGCATTCAGAAGACAGTCTCTCTCTCTCTCTCTCTCTCTCTCTCTCTCTCACACACACACACACACACACACACACTGTTAGGGGGTGGGCAGTGTTTTCATGATGCTAGATTGCCACCAGCAAGGGACAGCTCTTTCTCTGCAATGGCCTCAAAGTGGTGGAATCCTCCCCACTATGTGTAACCATGAGCACAATCCTCACCTGGAGTTAGGCTGGCACGGTTAAGTTTGGCCAGCACTAGGGCCACCATCAAGTGCGTTTGGGCCACTCCCGGAGCCAGGGAAGATGGCGCACGCCTGTGTGCTGGCCTCTCTGACTCCGAGAGTGGTCCAAACATACTTTACGGTGTCCCTCGTGCCGGCCAAACTTTGCTGGCCTAACTGTGCCGGCCTAACTCCAGGTTAGGATTGCACCCGATGTCGCTTTGCTTCTGCAAATGAAGAACTTTAAAAAAAAAATACACCTCAAATGACGGTTTCTGTGTTAAAGAAAGAGGACACAGACAAGCGCTGGTGGATTGCCGGTCATCAGCACAGTAGCTGCAGGACAGGGCGACATAGAAAGTAAGAACATAAGAACATAAGAAGAGCCCTGCTGGATCAGGCCAAGGCCCATCTAGTCCAGCTTCCTGTATCTCACAGTGGCCCACCAGGTGCCCCAGGGAGGCATGAGACAACAAGATGCTTGCATCCTGTTGCCACTCCCTTGCACCCAGTACTCTGAAGTAGCCCACCACCAATGTAAGGAGGTTGCACGATCCATCACTGCCTATAGCCCACGATGGACTTTTCCTTCAGAAATCTGTCCGATCCCCTCTTAAAGGCATCTAGACCCGATGCCATCACCACCTCCTGTGGCAAAGAGTTCCACAGATTAACTACCCGCTGGGTAAAAAAGTACTTCCTTTTATCTATTTTAACTCTCCCAACCCTCAGCTTTAGCAGATGCCTCCTGGTTCTGGTATTGTGAGAGAGGGAAAAGAACATCCCTCTATCGACTCTATCCCTGCAGCTGCTGCAATGTGCTACGCAGCCCCTCCCGCTTGCCGTCTGAGCCATTCCAGGCAGTGACAGTTAACACCTCTGCGTTGCTGTTGCTGCTCAGAATGGTTCTGACAGCGATGGGGAGCACATTGTAGTGCCTGCTGTACTTGGCTGCAGTAGTGCCTCCTCTGGCTACGCGACTGCCAGCCATGGCCTCAACCGCCAGTCCTTTCCTGAGATACGCCAACCGTTGGGTACAGGCAGTCCCCAAGTTAGAGACGTCCTGGCCTACAGACAGCCGCATCGGTTCTTTCGCACAGGCGTAGTCTGTTGGGTCTTGTGCTTTAGTGCCAGCTCAATAGGCTATTCGGACTTCCAGACACAGCTCTAGAAGGGAACCAGGACATACGTTTGGGACGATCCGTGCTGTTTAAAAGGCAAGACCAGAAAGCCCCAGAACAAGACACTGGTTTTCCTTTTTTGTTTGTTTTTTAGCAGAAGCCCCCCCCCCCCCGCCCCGCCCCCATCCCAGGGCAGGACTTAGGAGTTGTGAGGCTCAATTGGAATTTTTTTTTTTTTTTTTTTTGCTGGGACCCAGGTTCACAGCCAAGATCTGTAGAAACTTAGGGCACAATCCTAACCAACTTTCCAGCATTGATATAGCTGTGTCACTGGGACAAGTGCTGCATCCTTCAGTGGGGGGGGGGCAGTCATAGAGGCCACCCCAAGGAAAAGGCATGTTTGT
>JAJKFI010013293.1:0-21588 GCA_029204185.1 Lerista edwardsae
TGATTGATTGATTGATTGATTGATTGATTGATTGATTGATTGATTGATTGATTGCACAATCCATCATTGCCTATAGCCCACGATGGACTTTTCTTCCAGAAATCAATCCCCTCTTAAAGGCAACTAGGCCAGATGCCATCACCACCTCCTGTGGCAAAGAGTTCCACAGATTAACTACCCGGTGGGTAAAAAAGTACTTCCTTTTATCTGTTTTAACTCTCCCAACCCTCAGCTTTAGCGGATGCCCCCTGGCTCATCCTGCAAGAGGCTGCATCTTGACATTGGGGTGGGAACATCGAACCAGTTGGACAGAGCAGGTCCAAATAAGTGCATTTCTTCCAAGGTGCATGTCGTCTACCCCGTGCCTTTCTGCCTTCCATTGGGGCTCCAGAATCCAGCAATTTCGCCCCCTCTCACCCAGGCCCAGCGGCGCTGCTCTTAACGACGGCTTACCTTTGATGCCGACAATTAGGGGGACGGCAAGCAAGTGAGCGAGGGGGGCGGCTCTGCCTCATTAGGGAGAGCTTTGCTTCCAAAACGAGCTCTCCAAGCGCCGGGCGCTAATGAGCCCTTTCCTTTGCTAAGCTGAGAAACATGCACACATGCAGGGGCGTAGCTGAAGAAGTGCCGGGGGGTGCAATTGCACCGGCGACAAGCTTTAGGGGGGGCAACAAGCTTGAAATGTTTGGCCAAAAATGGTGGCAGGAGGTGTGGATTGATGGTTGAGCTGCTGGTACTGCCTGAAGCTAAGCAGGAGAATCTGGTCTATTTTTGGATGGGAGACAGAAAGCCACACTGGGACAAGCTGCAGTACCTGTGGTGGCAGAATGGAGGCACTGTGGAACTGATGAGCCAGTGTGGGCCAGCAAAAGAACCGAGTCCAACCTTGAGGACCAGTCCAGGCTACACATACAATCACCTGCTGAAGCTCGATAGCTGGGACTGAGGATTCGGTGAATTGTACTGTATATTTTTAACAACCCCATTGAAAAATGGTGGTTTAGACTAGCCTGCCCATGCAAGCCACCTAAACACCAGAAAAAAAGACACTCAAACATTTATCTCCCTCTGTTTGTACAAACATGCAAACTGGAGGAGCTCATCTAGCAGCCATCTAGCAAACTGCAGGAACTCAGTTCTTTGCAGGGCAGTGAGCAGCCCTCTGATTTTTGAACAGCCTCAAAAATTGATTGAGGCAATTAGCTGATCTTTCCATCATCCCTGTTTTCACTGAACCCACAAGAAAATTGGATCCCAACCCACCAGGTGGGTCCTGACCCACAGTTTGGGAAATACTGCACTTGTGAAATAGATGGTGCGCCTACTCTTCACCGTGCATTGCTAACCGTGGGGCAGGACTGCTGGGGCCAGACACCATTTTCCACAGACCGCCACTTGGCCATACTTAAGTTTCCTTTTCCTCTTTGCCAAGCCTCTGGAGCCGGCACCTGGGACCACATCAGGGTCTTGCCATTCCACTGACTTCCCCCGACACTGGCCTCACTCCCGTTGGGCCTCTTCCGTCCCCATGGGAGGCTGTTCCAACTTCCCTCCAAGTGCCTGCCTTGATCTCTCCAGGCTCCTGAGCCCAGGGTCAGTTGGCAGGCTCTTGTCCCGGCTTCTGAAGCACCGGCCTCTGGGGTTCCAAACAAGTCCTGAGGGCAGGCCAAGTTTTGTAATTGCGTATTAAAAGACACAAGCTTGGAGGGAAGGCGCACTCAAGCTGCAGGTCTAGGGGCTGTTGCTGCCAAATCAAGATAAGCTGTGCAAGAGCTCAGCTGCTCAGAGGAGCTGGGTGTATGCAATCTCAGAAGCTGACTCTAGCGGAGTGGGTGTAGGTGGCTCTTGTGCTGCCTGGGGGCTGCCCCTTTCAAATGTTGCCCCTGACCGTGGTGTAACTGCGGTGATGTGATGCAATTACTTGCAGTCGCACATCTTTTTTGTTTAAAAAAAAAAAAAAGCTGGAAGAAGCGGGCAGGCACTCAGGGTGGCGCTCAGCCTCTGTGGCAGTTTCTCCTGCTCCTCCCCTTAATTAATCTGTGGAACTCTGTTAATTAATCAATCCATCCATCCATCCATCCATCCATCAATCAATCTGTGGAACATAGTTAATCTGTGGAACTCTCTGCCACAGGAGGTGGTGATGGCATCTGGTCTAGATGCCTTTAAGAGGGGATTGGACGGATTTCTGGAGGAAAGGTCCATCGTGGGCTATAGGCAATGATGGGTTGTGCAACCTCCTTACATTAGTAGTAGGCTACTTCAGAGTACTGGGTGCAAGGGAGTGGCAACAGGATGCAGGCATCTTGTTGTCTCCTGGGCTCCCTGGGGCACCTGATGGGCCGCTGTGAGATACAGGAAGCTGGACTAGATGGGCCTTTGGCCTGATCCAGCAGGGCTCTTCTTATGTTCCCCTCGTAGCCACTTTCTAAGTGGTTGTGTTGCTCTGAGTGGCTGTCCACTTCCACCTTTAAAAAAGCGGAGGATGTGGGTAGCATGCAGGCAGGTTGTGTGGCGTGGTTGATTGCCGCCCCCCACAGAGTGCTGCCTGGGGACACAGTACCCCCTAGTCCCCTCTCAGCTTTGCCACTGCTGTAGCCAGAGGGCGGCTTCATGTCCGTCAAGTAACTTTGCTCCTAAACCATTCCAGGTTACACAAAACTGTCTTTCCCTGAAGACCACATTCCAGTTTTCCAACAAAAAAAATCTGGTAGCCAGGCCCGATTTCTGGCCTTTCCCATTCCAGAGATTTAAAAAGAATGAAACGAAGTCACCCTCTTGTCCAGGCTAGTAGTTCTTTTCGGGTTGGCAACTTGAATTTGTTGTATTTTATTTGTACACGTTGAGCCCCCGTTTCAGCCAAAGCCTCTCTAAGGAGGCTTACAGGAAACGATGAAACATAGCATGAGCTTTCAGATCAATCCACCAGCCAAGGAACGGCTCCTGAGTGCCTCATTCCACAGGGACGCATCCTCAGTGTGCCTGCCTGTGTCCCAGGGGCTGAGCATCGGAGAGTGTAAGCCACGAGAAAGGCCACCAGTGTTTAAAAGAGACGTGATTCTCTGTAAGGCTGCTGTGCCTTGAAAACTCGGCCTCCCCCGCAAAGAGGAGGGGAGCTCCATCAAAGGTCCCAGTTCATGTTTTCTAGCTGGAAGATGAGAAGAATGAGACATACAAAATTATGCACGGAAGGGATAGAGTCGATAGAGGGATGTTCTTTTCCCTCTCTCAAAACACCAGAACCAGGGGGCATCCACTAAAACTGAGGGGTGGGAGAGTTAAAACAGATAAAAGGAAGTCCTTTTTTACCCAGCGGGTAGTTAATCTGTGGAACTCCTTGCCACAGGAGGTGGTGATGGCATCTGGTCTGGATGCCTTTAAGAGGGGATTGGATGGATTTCTGGAAGAAAAGTCCATCGTGGGCTATAGGCAATGATGGGTTGTGCAACTTCCTTACATTAGTAGTAGGCTACTTCAGAGTGTCGGGTGCAAGGGGGTGGCCACAGGATGCAAGCATCTTGTTGTCTTGTGTGCTCCCTGAGGCACCTGGTGGGCCACTGTGAGATACAGGAAGCTGGACTAGACGGGCCTTTGGCCTGATCCAGCAGGGCTCTTCTTATGTTCTTAAGAGGCCATCCCGGCTCTGACCCTGTCGCTCTGAGTCCCCCAGGAATCCGGCAGAGGTGAAGATGGAACATTTATTGTGGCTGACATTCGGCATTGCATATGAGGGACTCCTTGCAAAATTTTAAAAAGGGCTCTCTAGAACCAGGGCTGGCCTGAAACACTTGAGGTGCCATCACACAGAACATCTGCATGGCAATCCACGCATTAAGAGGCAAAGTAGTTTACATGCCATTTAACTTTAATAATAATAATAATAATAATAATAATAATAATAATACATTTATTTATATACCGCCTTTCTTAATATCACTAGATTTCTCTAATGATTGAACTCAAGGCGGTTTACATAGGCAGACTTTCTCACAAACCCGAAGGTTTTTACAATTTACAGAATGTTCTATCTTCCAAGAACAACACTCCTACAGATCTTTCTTTCTGGATTTAGCCTTCTTTCTTTAGCCACCCGTCTGTCGTCTGCTGGCTGATGAGGCTTCCCTGCTGCCACCAGAGATGCAGCTGACTTCAGCACACTCCTTCTCCCACGAGGCAGCTGGAACTCAGCTTTTAATCAGCCGCAGTTTCCAAGGTCTGCTGCTCGCAGAGACTTCCGGCAGTCCCGAGCTCACGACCTTGAGATCTTCAGGTGTTATCTTCGGGCAAACGGAGGCATTAACCCTCTCGGCTAAATCTTTATTATTACTATTTGCCTGTAAACCGCTTTGTGAACTTCGTGTTGACAAGCGGTATATAAGTACCTGTTGACTGACTGACTGACTGACTGACTGACATGCAATGGAATGGGGGGGGAGAGAGAGAGAAAGAGAGAGTGTGTCTGGAAAGGTGGATATTAAGTAATAGGGGAGCTACTGCCCAGAAGGTCCTGGGCGAGCTGTGGGGGCCCTGCTGGGGCTCTGGAGTCCGTCTATAGGCACTTGGGGGCAGCATTACACTCAAATCCCCAGTCTTTGCTGAATGAACCAAGCAGCTTTGGTGCCAGCCCAGATATGCCACTGTTCAAGCCCCGTCATCCCATTTAGCAGATTAGTCTTCTCCCGATTGAGAAGTCAGCACGAATCCCTCACCTTTCCAACGGCCCATCAATCTCCCTCACCATCACAGCAATCAGCTGCCCGCTCATGAACAAACCACAGTCCCCTCTACCTTGCCTTGCCAAGATCTAATATAAGCGGAAAATGTTGCAAGCTGCAGCAGCTGCAAGTCAAACCTATTTCTCGTCCATTATCTGGTAATAAAATAGGAGGCGAGAATTTCTAAATAGCCTCATTTTTTCCCCCCCAAAGCAATTTGCTTAATTTTCTAGCGAGGTGCAATCTGGTGCCGACATCAGCTCCTTGCCGTATACACAGGATGGCTGGTTCTCCTGAAAAGCTCTGGAAAATTGAGTGATTCTGAAAAATGAGATTCTACCCAAAAGAGAAGCACAATCATATTTCTCCCCAACTGGTGTACAGGGCAAATAGGGACACATTGACAGTTCCTAAGTGTTGGGATGCTGTTGATGTAGCAAACAGCATCATTTAAAAGATGCATTTAATGGGGTTTAATTAAGTTATTTTCCTGGGCTCCAAGATCACCACAGATGGTGACTGTAGCCATGAAATTAAAAGACATTTACTTCTTGGGAGGAAAGCTATGGCGAACCTAGACAACTTAATAAAAAGCCGAGACATCACCCTGCCAACAAAGGTTCGCATAGTCAAAGCTATGGTGTTCCCAGTAGTCATGTATAATAATAATAATAATAATAATAATAATAATAATAATAATAATAATACATTTATTTATATACCGCCTTTCTTAATATCACTAGATTTCTCTAATGACTGAACTCAAGGCGGTTTACATAGGCAGACTTTCTCACAAACCCGAAGGTTTTTACAATTTACAGAATGTTCTATCTTCCAAGAACAACACTCCTACAGATCTTTCTTTCTGGATTTAGCCTTCTTTCTTTAGCCACCCGTCTGTCCTCTGCTGGCTGATGAGGCTTCCCTGCTGCCACCAGAGATGCAGCTGACTTCAGCACACTCCTCCTCCCACGAGGCAGCTGAAACTCAGCTTGTAATCAGCCGCAGTTTGCAAGGTCTGCCGCTCACGGAGACTTCCGGCAGTCCCGAGCTCACGACCTTGAGATCTTCAGGTGTTATCTTCGGGCAAACGGAGGCATTAACCCTCTCGGCTAAATCTTCTGCCCTAATGTATTGCTGTGAGAGCTGGACCATAGGGAAGGCGGAGCGCCGAAGAATAGATGCTTTTGAATTATGGTGTTGGAGAAGACTCTTGAGAGTCCCCTGGACTGCAAGGAGATCCAATCGGTCAATTCTCCAGGAAGTCAAGCCTGATTGCTCCCTGGAAGGACAAATCCTGAAGCTGAAGCTCCAATACTTTGGCCACCTCCTGAGAAGAGAGGACTCTTTAGAAAAGACCCTCGTGCTGGGAAAGACTGAAGGCAAAAGGAGAAGGGGGCGGCAGAGGATGAGATGGTTAGAGAGTGTCACCGAAGAGATGAACATGAAATTGGGCGAACTCCGGAAGCTAGTGGACAGGGAGGCCTGGCGTGCTGCGGTCCAGGGGGTCGCGAAGAGTCGGACACGACTTGGCGACTGAACAACAACAACAAAGTTAAATTAAATAATAGAAATTAATTCTGCATTTAATCACAACACTGGTTCTCACAGTGTTGGCAGGAGAGCCACAGGGTTATCCATGGTGAATGACCACCATTGATGGTGCGTCCTGGGGGTGCATCACCCCAAGGGATGTGGCAGACAGGTGGGCAGACAAGGCAGCACTCCCACCAGCTTGCCGCCCAAGGTTCACCTTGCTTCATGGCAGGGCTGGCCTTGTAGGTGCCTCTGAAAACTTCAGAAGTGCTTCCTTAGGGTTGCAAATTCCTGGCTATTTCGTTTTCCAATACCTTTACACCAAGGAAAAAAACCCAAGTCCCTTTCAGTAGCCTCCTGGAGACTGATGCTGATTCTTGAAGGCCGTCCCTGGAGGGCTGGTAACCCCATTTACATTTCACAGGGGGAGAACAATTGTCTCTCCTCACCCCAACATTGCATTGCTGAGAGCTGATAGGTTTTTCTGCATCTGCTTAGAAAGAGAGAGACATTCCTTTTCCTAGATACACTGCTTGATGAGTTTCTTTGGTTGAAAAGCAGTATTTCAACATTCCTAATCATAACCATTGAGATGGCCAGCCCCTCTAGTTTTTTTGAGAAGTGGACAGTAGAGAAACAAATTAATACCCAAAAATAACTCCCAAAAGATACGCATATTTGTTTTTATTTACATCACTGTACTGAACTCGTCGAAGGCAACCGAGCTTTGAGGACCAACTGGTGACATAGCTTTCCGCACGGATCCAGGCTTTCATCTTGTCTATTTACATGTGCTACAGCGTGGGTTCCCAACCTGGGGGTCACAAGCCAATTCTCAGGGGGTCGTGGAGAGCTTGGCACCGCCATCTTGAAAAGCTGGGCGCTGCCGCCATCTTGGAAGCTTCTCCTGAACAACCATCTGCCACCATCTTGAAAGGCACTGCTTAAGAACGTGATTAGTGGGAGATGGAGAACACAATGAGAGCTTGAGCCAGTGATGTCATGCAGGGGGTACGCGGGGGTACGCGAGTACCGGTTTCTAGGATTACAGCTGGCCCCGCCCATTCGTCGACTCCACCCTCTGCAACGTTTGAATTTCCTGCATGTTTGAGTTGCCTGCATGTTCTCAGAGCCAGGCAGGCAGGCAGGCAGCGAGCGGAGCCTTTCCTTTCCTTGCCACTGAAAAATGAGTTGCTCTGGGGTTTTAACCTGATGCCAGGCCTCCTTCACATGTTCTGGGGGTGCTGTGGAATACTGTTGCAACTGTTGGGTCAGTTTAAAATCATCTGAGGCCTCAAAAAGGGCTTTTTTATGTCTCTTCCTGCCACGACCTCACTTCTGGCTTATGACATCACTTCCGGTGGGCGGGTCCCGACACGTGCCAATCAAAAGTGAGTACCTGTTATTAAATCATTTAGATGACACCACTGGCTTGAGCGTTAGCAGTTGTGCTGGAGCAATAGTCTGTGATTGTTTGGGGGTGAGCCCGCTTTCTTTATTTACAAAAGATGCTCTCTTCCCTAGGCCTGCTAGGGCCCCATTGCAAACTAGGGTTGCAAAACTTAGCAGCCGGGGAATTTCTGGCTAGGGAAAAGGCTTCTCTTGTCAACTGCCACTTCCAGCTGTAGGGCAAATAATATGTACATTAGTGTACAAGCCGCCATTTTGTGCCCACTTTCCCAAGCCGCCATTTTGTGCTCTGGCAAACAACCAGCAGGGAAGCTGAAGGTCTGCCTAGCCTTGCCCTGGAATAAGCAAGTGCGAACAGACGCTGCCAGCCAGGTCCTCTTGAGACGGATAAGCAATAATCCATGGCTCAGTGATTTGTGCAGGCAGGTCAGCCATGCCGGGACAGAGTGGGGAGGGGGAGGGTAAAAACAGAGTGACAAAAACCGCAGCAAACTGTGGGCAGAGCGGTGAAAGAGAAGGCAAGACTCTGGTGACGTTCACTGCTCACTTCCCTGAGCAGTGAGATGCTGGGGAGAGGGGAGCCTGGCTTGCGGGAGGCCAACAGTGCCATCTGGGCGAGATGAGCGGTTGGCGCTGCCAACGTATGGTGGCTTTGCACTGGCAGCCGTAATGAACTGATGAAGGGACAGTCCAGAGTCGGAACTGGTGTCCCAAGTCAGTGTCCTAAGCTGCCCAGTAATAATAATAAATAATAATACTTGTATTTATATACCGCCTTTCTTAAGATCACCAGGTTTCTCTAATGACTATAACTCAAGGCGTTTTACATAGGCAGACTTTTATTCACAAACCCGAAGGTTTTTACAATTTACAGAAATGTTCTGTCTTTCAAGAACAACACTCATACAGATCTTTCTTTTTGGATTTAGCCTTCTTTCTTAGCCACCCGTCTGTCTTCTCCTGGCTGATAAGAGGCTTCCTTGCTCCCCCAGAGATGCAGCTGACCAGCACACTCCTCCTCCCACGAGGCAGCTGGAACTCAGCTTTTTTAATCAGCCGCAGTTTGCAAGGTCTGCCGCTCACAGAGACTTCCGGTAATCTCGAGCTCACGACCTTCGGATCTTCAGCTGTTATCTTCGGGCAAACGGAGGCATTAACCGTCTCGGCTAAATCTTCTATATCTTCTGCAGTTTAAGGAGGGCCCCTGCCAGCCCTTGGCCACCTCTGCCTCATTTGAAGCACTAGAGAAGCTGGAACGGCCTGTCATGCTCCTTGCACACTGTCGTGTCAGGCACCAGCGCAATGTGCTGGGCATAGAGACAAACCTCCAAGGAGATCAAAAGCGTTGCGTTGCGTTGGCGCCTGCGAGCAGCATCCCCCGCACTGCTCCCTTGGCAGCCTTGTGATTGTTCATTTGCAACGTGTCCGTCACGCTGACAGGTGGGCGTCTCTGAGGGCCCCTGGCATGGAGAGGCGCCGTGCGCACGTGTCCCAGGGGCAGCGCTGTCATAGAGCCGGTCCGGTGAGTACCTGTTCTTAAATCATTTAGATGACACCACTGTCTGTAGGGCTCCTCACAAGTTCTGCTGGACCAAGGGATGCATTTCTGGGTATACTGCAGAAGGTGGGTTCACATTGATCCATCAACGGTCCGCGTGCTCTGAACACTGGCTGCTCTAGTGCCGGACAGAACGTGGGGAGAACAATACCCAGGACGAGACGGACAACGGCTGCACCCGGGTACAGTCCAGTTTAGCTTGTGAAAAGCCCTAATGCCTGCCTTGCTCGGGACAGAAGCTGCCTGCCGCTGCTCCACGTTGCTGCTTTTGTTCCTTAGCACACACGCAGGGCCCTGGGGAATAAAGCACATTAGACTGTCATCTCAACCCCTGCCATGCCCGGGAAAGGGGCCATTGGGCCTGGCTAGGCCTATTTGGGACACGTCACTGGCCCCTAAACCAGGCCTCGCCAAGCCCACGGGCAGAAGCGTCACGTGGGGCCAGGGGGGGCTGTCACCCCAGGTGCAAAATTCTTAGGGGTGCAAAAAGACAGGAACCGCTGCACACACCTCCCGGCCTTCCCAGCTTGGGAAGGCAGAAAGGTGTGCGCCGCTACCTCGGCGCATGACGCCTATGCCACTGGGGCAAAATTGCCCTGGTGGTGGCAGCAGGAGCTACCGCGCACCCCTCCTTCCAGCCAATGGGAGCGCCTGGTGCTGCGCACGCTTGCTGATGCGGCCCAGACATTTTTGTCTGGGCTGTGCCCGCTATCGCGCCAGGTGCCCTCATGTACTTCCAGGCTTGGAAAGCAAGCAGGGGTGCTGGGAGTGTTCGTTGCCCCTGGCCAGATGGCATCTCTGAAATCACCTGGTCTGCAGCAGTGAAGCCCCATGCAAGGTGTCACGACGTCACGTTGTGGGGGGCACAACGCGTGCCTTCTCCCCCCTCCTCGGCGCGGCCAAGGCACGCGGTGTCCCTGTCCACAGGTCAGATCCAGCATTCAGAAAATGCCTTACCCCTGCAGTGTGGAGCTTTCCGTTCTGTGCCTCAGCATCTTTCAAGCCACAAACTTGTGCCAGGCAGCCGTTTCCCCCCCTCCCCCCCCAAAAAAATGGGGTGCAGAGCTTGCCTTGCTAGGGTGACAGGCAGCTGCCTGGCCTGAGTTTGTGAGAAGATTGGCTTGAAAAATCAGAGGCTGTGGCCAGTGGTGTCATCTAAATGATTTAAGAACAGGTACTCACTTTTGATTGGCACGTGTCGGGACCCGCCCACCAGAAGTGACATCATAAGCCGGAAGTGAGGTCGTGGCAGGAAGGGACATGAAAAAAGCCCTTTTGGAGGCCTCAGATGATTTTCAACTGACCCAACAGTTGCAACAGTATTCCACAGCACCCCCAGAACATGTGAAGGAGGCCTGGCATCATGTTAAAACCCCAGAGCAACTCATTTTTCAGTGGCAAGGCAAGGCAAGGCTCTGCTCGCTGCCTGCCTGCCTGCCTGGCTCTGAGAACATGCAGGCAACTCAAACGTGCAGGAAATTCAAACGCTGCAGAGGGCGGAGTCGACGAGTGGGCGGGCGAATGGGCGGGGCCAGCTGTAATCCTAGAAACCGGTACTCGCGTACCCCCACGTACCCCCTGCATGACATCACTGGCTGTGGCGCAAAGCAGACCGCTCTGCGCAGGGAAGGCGTTTTCTGAACACAGCGGTTCTGCCCCAGGCCAACGATTTTCAGCCTGTGTGTTGCGACAGGTGCGCAGGAGCCACAGGAGTTGGTGGTTGAAAATCCCTAAAAGACTTTTCTGGGGTTTGCGGCTCTGTGTCAAGGAACGGTCTGTCGTCACGAGTTGTCTGCCCCTCTTCCACCACAGGCTCTGCGGGGGGACAGGCCGCGGCTGGCCTTAAGCTTGGGTGGCCTGTGTCGTTACATTGGGCCCCATGCTTTGTGAGCACTGGCATGGGGAGTGGATCGCGTGATGCTGCAACCAGGATCTCCATGGGGTGTCAGCCAGTAGAGTAGGGCAAGTGGGGCAGCTGCTCAGGGTGCACCTGCCCTGTCTCCAAGCAGCCCAAAATGGGCCTCCTGCTGGAGGTGGCATCATTGCGTTATCAGTGATGCTGTTATTTATTTATTTATTTATTTATTTATTTATTTATTAGATTTTTTTATCCCGCCTTTATGCCCGAAGGCACCCAAGGCGGCATTACATAGAAATATAAAATTTAACATTAAAAAAACAATATAAAAACAATATTAAAACAATATAGTAAAACAAAATTAAAACAAAACAATAGAATTTAAAAGCAAGCCCTGTGGATCATACGGTATAAAATATAACACACCAGCCAGCCAGCCTGTCAACAATTAAAAGCTTTTTGAAATAAAAAGGTCTTCAGCCCCCGCCGAAATGTTAACAAGGAGGGAGCAGGTCTCAGTTCTAAGGGGTAGGGAGGGTATTCCAAAGTCAGGGGCCACCACCGAGAAGGCCCACTTCCTGGCCGCCATCCCTCTCGCCTCTCCTGGTGGCGGCACAGTCAAAAGGGCCCCCCCCCCAGATGATCTAAGAGTACGGGTAGGATTATATGAAAGGAGGCGGTCCCTCAAATACCCCGGACCCAAGCCGTAAAGGGCTTTAAAAGTCAAAACTAGCACCTTGAATTGGGCCCGGAGCAGAACCGGCAGCCAGTGTAGTCGCCGAAGCAACGGCTTGAAGCAACGGTTTTTCCAGGTGCCGCACTTTGCACCTGACACCACAAGCACTCTTCTTGTCATGCCTGTTCGGGGAGGGGGGCCATGGGGAGGGGGGCCGTGGGAAGGCCCCATGGGAAGGCCATTGGACCCCACTGCTCCTGGGGCCGTCCCAGGGACAGACCAATCATTACTGCAGACGGTTGCCGTCGAAACAGAACTGCAGAACCCGGAAGAATCTCCCCAAGTGACATCACAGAAGGCGAAGACCACAGAGAGGTCAGCAAGCTGTGAGTAGAAAGCCACTGAAAATCGCTGCCCTGGACAGACAGTGGCCTCCCTACGAAAGGAGTTGGCCACTTGGGATTCATCACCATAACCCCCCATTTATTACACCCCGGGGCCAAGTTTATGAGACATCAACTGGGAAGTTTATTGCCACTGGCTTGCCAAGTTAATTAGGTTATGGGCAGCTACAAATGCATCCTGGGGGTGCCATGTAAGGCCCAGGCAGGGCAGCGATGGCAGGACTCAGGAGACGCAGCAGCTCCAAAGTGACTCAGGGAGCAACCCTAACCAACCTTCCAGCACCAGGGTAATAAGGGCAATGCAACTCTGAGGTGAGAGACCAAACATTCCCTCAGCTCAGTAGTAGTCAAAGTTTTTAGACTGGGACCCACTTTTTAGAATGGCACTCATGTCGGGACCCACCAGGAGTGATGTCATTCAGTTGCGGATGTAGGGTGGGCTGGGGGGGCATGAGCCCTGGGTGCCATCTTGGGAGTGGGCGCCGTAACCATGGTGCGCCACGCCCCCAAAATGGCACCCACGGCCCACCCTGCCCCCGCCCAGGCCCTGCGCTCTCCTCGCTCTCGCTGGCCTTAAAGAGCCAGCCAGAGTAAGGAGAATGCGCTGCCGCCTGGCGCCCCCTCCCGCCTCTTAGAGCGGGGGCGGGGCGGGGCGGGTCATCGTGCGGCACACGTCACGACATTGTGGCATCATGACATTACGTGCCCCCATGGGGCGCGTTTTGATTGGGCGCCCTGGGCGCCATTTCCAGTAGAACCGCCCCTGATGTCATTAACCTGGAAGTGATGTCATGGCAGGAAGTGACATCATCAAGCAAGAAGTGCTGTCACTGCAACATCATAAAATGACACTCCTGACATGCAAATTGGCATTCTTGGACTGCGGCAATTGTACAACTGTGACACATCCCTGACAGAAAGCAAGATGAGGACAAAATATTCTGTAAAAGCACTGAACATAACAAGAGCAAGGCCTGCAGTTTCCAAGATGGCTGCTCCCAGCTTTCCACGACCCACCAAGTGGGTCCCGACCCACTGTTTGAATAACACTGCCTTAGCTTGAGGAGGCCTCTGTGACTCCTACAACACTGCAGAATGCAGACCATGCCCCACTGGCACCGTTAAGTCAGTGCTGGAAAGTTGGTTAGGATTTCACCCTCTGTCGAGCTTGGCCAACCAACCATTGGCGCAGAGTGACCCTACCACAACCCCAAGCCTTCCAAGGCCAGCCCGACACACACGCCCACCTCCACGGCAATGCCCATGAAAGTTGGCCAAGGCACTTGGGAGTCTCAGTTACAACTTACTTCCGGCTCCTGCTTGTTTGACTGGCTTCGCGATGTGGGTGCCCCCTTCCTCCTCCATTGGAGGTCCCCACAAGAGCCTCCAAAGAAGGACTGGGGGCAGCAGCTAGATTGCAAAACTGCCGCCACAGCCTCCTCCTCCTCCAGGCAAACCTGGAAGTGACATCACAATCTCCTGTGATGTCATGACATCATCACCCGACGCTGCTGTCTCTATTAATTAATTAATTAATTAATTAATTAATATCCCACCTTTCTGCCCCATGGGCACCCAGGGCAGCTTACAACATTTAAATCATCATTTTACAAACCACAAGTATAACGATTAAAACAATGTTAAAAACAATAGTTAAAAATTAAAAAATTTAAAACAATTTAAAGTATAAAATGAAGAATGTAAAATGAATGTGAAATGCCAGCCAGCCTGTCAACAATTCAAGGCTTGTTTAAATAAAAAAGTCTTCAACCCCCGCCAAAATATTGCCAAAGAGGGAGCAGTTCTTAGTTCTAAGGGGAGGGTATTCCAAAGTCGGGGGGCCACCACTGAGAAGGACCTATTCCTGGCCGCCATCCCCCTCACCTCTCCTGGTGGCGGCACAGTCAGAAGGGTCCCCCAGATGACCTAACAGTCCGGGCAGGATTATATGGAAGGAGGCGGTCCCTCAAATATCCCGGCCAGTGGTGTCATCCAAACGATTTAGGAACAGGTACTCACTTTTGATTGGCACTTGTCAGGGTCTGCCAACCGGAAGTGACATCATAAGCCGGAAGTGATGTTGTGGCAGGAAGTGAGGTCATGATTGTTGCCATGGATGTGATCATGTTTGTAATAACTTCAGCTTGTGGTTAGTGTTGATTTAACTTCTAGTGCTTTGCTTTCTAGAGATGTGTATATACATATTTTGCTTCAACTCTTCCCTGGTTAAATAGCAGGCTAGACCGTACTAGATTGTGAGCCCTTTGGGGACAGGGAGCCATTTAACTTGAATGTTAAATGCAAGGAGCCGGCAAAGAGCAGGAGGGGGAACAGGCGACCAAAAAAAGACCGCGTGGGGGCTGGGGGGAGGCTGCAGGAGGAAGCGGGACGCTGGATCTGCGCAGCTGGAGGAAGCGGGAGCCCCAGGCAGCCTACCTTCTCACGCTTGCTGCCTTATTCCCGGGTCTCTCTCACTGCTGCTGCTGCCGCCGCTGCTACCACGTCCAGTCCTCTCGCTCCGCTGCTGCCGCTGCTGCCGCCGCCACCACACTGCCTGCCTGCCTGCTTGCCTCCTCACAGAAAGTGCAGGCAACGGCTGCGGGTGTGCAGTACGCATGCGCAGCTGCTGAGCCAACCAGCCGACGGGGCCAGCTCTGAGTGGGCGGGGCCAGCTCAACTTCTAGGAACCGGTACTCGCGTAGTGGTGCGTAGTGGGTGCATGACATCACTGACCCCGGCCCTGAGCCATAAAGGGCTTTAAAGGTCAAAACTAGCACCTTGAATTGGGCCCAGAAGGGAACCGATATAATAGCCAGTGTAGCCGCCGAAGCAACGGCCCGACAAGAGTCGAACCGACGTGCCCCAGCAACCACCCGAGCAGCCGTGTTCTGCACTAGTTGCAATTTCCGGACCGTCTTCAGAGGCAGCCCCACGTAGAGCGCATTGCAGTACTCTAATCTGGATGTCACTGGGGCAGTGCCCCTGGTTCACAGTTCTGGCCCAGGAGTCTGATTCCGTCGGCAGTAGCTTCCCGCGATGGTGCTATTAACAGCCTATGCCACGGTCTGCCGGGCTTGGCATGCATTATAGAGGTGTTATCTGCACTATTGTGTCCACACTATTCTCTACTATCTTTGCAGCTCCATGCTGGCTTTTTTCATTACAAGGTGTAAACCAGAATTTCCACACACAAGCCAAAGTGCTCCAATCTCGCACCGTTATTTTGGGAGAGAAATTCTGCGGCTCCCCAAGGGAGGAATATGCTGAGGAATAACTTTGGAGAGGCACCTTTGTCGTGTATTTCCTGTTGTGGAGAAGTGGCCCCTTCGTGGGAGGAGCGAGAAGCCGGCCCTTGGGCCTGCAAGCAATGGATCTCTCACAGCTTGAGAATTTGGACCTCTGCCCATCAATGGGGAAAATGGGTACCGTTGGATGCAGAATCCCTGCATGTGGCTGTGGGATGGGAGGAGATCAAAGCAGGAGAAATGCGCAGCAAAAGCATTGAAATGTTCTTTGGACCGCGTCAAAAAAGAGAGGGGAGGAAGAGCAAGAACGGGAAAAGCAGAGTGAAGGGAGGATGGAGGCACCCACTGCCTGTCGATCAAGAAAAAAGCTAGTTCGAATCTTGGTCCTGCTGCTGCAGGCAGGACTTTTTTTTTCCAGGAACAAAAAAACACACCACAGAGATCCCCATCCAAGCCCCTCTCCCCTCCGGCAGGAGTGTATGGAACTGCATTTTTTACCCAGCGGGTAATTAAAGCTGTGGAACTCCTTGCCACAGAAGGTGGTGATAGCATCTGGCCTACGTGCCTTTAAAAGGGGGTTGAACAGATTTCTGGAGGAAAAGTCCATCGTGGGCTATAGGCTATGATGGGTGGTGCAACCTCCTTACGTTAGTAGTAGGCTACTTCAGAATGCCAGGTGCAAGGGAGTGGCCACAGGATGCAGGCATCTTGTTGTCTCGTGTGTTCCCCGAGGCACCTGGTGGGCCACTGTGAGATCCAGGAAGCTGGACCAGATGGGCCTTTGGCCTGATCCAGCAGGGCTCTTCTGATGTTCTTATGCATTGTACAGTTGCACAGTGGTCCATCTGGGTCAGTCTGGGATGCTCTGGGTGGTGGCTCAATCCCAGGAGAGCCAGTGCTCAGAGGTTGGCCAGGTGAAGTACTGGCCAAGGGGCCAGGCCTTCCAGGGGGCTCCCTGGGCCATCCCTGAAGCCCCCACACCCACTGATGGAGGACTCATCTACACTGCTTTGTGTTCTCCTCCTGTCCCTTAGTAAGGCCCCTGTAGCTTACCAGGAGACGGGATCAGTGATGTCATGCAGGGGGTACGCGGGGGTATGCGAGTACCGGTTTCTGGGATTATGGCTGGCCCCGCCCATTCGCCCGCCCACTCGTCGACTCCGCCCTCTGCCACGTTTGAATTTCCTGCATGTTTGAGTTGCCTGCACGTTCTCAGAGCCAGGCAGGCAGGCAGGCAGGCAGCGAGCGGAGCCTTGCCTTGCCTTGCCACTGAAAAATGAGCTGCTCTGGGGTTTTGGAACTGTTGGGTCACTTTAACATGATGCCAGGCCTCCTTCACATGTTCTGGGGGTGCGGTGGAATACTGTTGCAACTGTTGGGTCAGTTTAAAATGGTCTGAGGCCTCAAAAAGTTTAAAATGGTCTGAGGCCTTTTTTCATGTCACTTCCTGCCACGACATCACTTCCGGCTTATGACGTCACTTCTGGTGGGCGGGTCCTGACACATGCCAATCAAAAGTGAGTACCTGTTCTTAAATCATTTAGATGACACCACTGGACGGGATGGAGAGGCAGCGCCCACATTGGCCTCCCTCCTTTCTGCTGGGCTCTTCCATCTATCCTCAGTTCCCAGGATGCCCCCAAAGCTGGGGTTCACGTGAGGGTTGCCAGTGGTGACTTCAGCTCCTTCTAGAGGTTGATGGTCCAGCTTGATGTGCCACTGGAGGCCATGTGAAAATCTCCAGGAGGGCTTTCAGGAGTCCCCTGGGATTCTGATTCCAGGTGACTCTCTAGGCCAGTGCTTCCCAAACTGTGGGTCGAGCCAGTTTCAGGTGGGTCACAGAGCACCTAGGGCAGCCATCTTTGGAGATATGGGAAGGTGGGATGCTGGAAAGGGAGAGGGCAGTATGGTTGTTCTTGCTTCTGTCAAGACTCTAAATAGGGTTGTTGTTTTTCCCTTTCTGATCCACTTTGCTGTTGGAAAATGGCTGAGAAATCACCCAACTGATTGCTGAATTATCAGGAAAGCAGCAGGCTCTGGTGTCACAATGACGGCACTTCTGGCCGTGACATCACTTCTGGTGGGTCCCAGAGAGACTGCCATTCTAAAAAGTGGGTCCTGGTGCTAAAAGGTTTCAGAACCACTGCTCTGGGCCAACCAGATCACAAGTGGCCAAGGTGTTTTAAGTACCACCCTCTCCTTGGAGATTCAACTTCTCTTGATCCCGGGCAAGGAGGTGAACCCTTCGGAACAACAACACCACTATGAAGTTTTAACCTAACATTGCTGCTTCTCCACTCTCAGCTGCCCCATCCCCCAGTGACTTGGGATTTTTAAAGGAAGGACATCTGCACACTGTTCTGGGAGTGAACAGGTCATTTGCCCTTCTCTCCCTGAAAATAAGTTACCGTCTGTCCCAGGTTTGGTGGGCAAATGAAAGAGCAATATGCTGGCTGATCACTGGATGATCTACAATCGATTGGTAGGGATTCCCAAGAACTACACCAGTGGTTCCCAAACTGGGGGTCAGGACCCATCAGTGGGTCACGAGCCAATTTCAGGTGGGCCACAAAGCACTTAGAAGAGCCATACTGAACATATGGGAAGATGGGATGCTGGAAAGGGGGAGAGACAGAGGCAGATCTAAGGGAGGGCAAAGCTCTAAGTGTAGCAAGGAGCCTTACCCGGTCTTGTAAATCCCTCCTCTCCCTTGCTGCTGTAGCCAGTAAGCAATGCCAAGATGTTGCTTTTCCCCGTGAGGATTGGCTAGAACAGTGCAGGAAAAGAGTGATTTCCACTGCAAGGTGAGGCTTCTTGCAAAACTTAGAGATTTGCCCCCCCTTTGATCTGCCTCTGGGGAGAGAACCCCTGAACTACACCATAATCAATATCAAGACTAGGCACAACAACAAGAGCACTGCAAAGCAAAAGCAGTGAGAAGATGGTTCTCTGTCCCATCAACCAAAGGGAGAGACCACTGGGCGGGACAGATGCTCATGAAAAGGTGCCCTCTTGCCAGGGCTGGCTCAGCTGTGCTCCTGCCTCCATCTCCCCTCCTCTATCTGGGACCAGCCTCTGCCCTCCCTCTCATTTTGCCCTCTTCCCCCTTGGGGTTCTTGTGGGGTTCAACAAACTCACAGTACAAGCCTGGAGTGCGCAAAGATTCCCACCGAAGTCCGATTCATTTCCCAGGGCTCAACTGTTGCAGGTTGCCTGCCTGCTAAATAACACCACACCGCCATCTGCTGGACACTTTGGGAACAGCATATCGACACCAGTTAGCCGTTCAGGGAGTTTGTTTGCAAGGTGCTTCATCTCTTATGCTGGAAACAAACCGCAAAGAGGACTGAACGCAAACGCTGCCCTTGCACCGTCCAATCAGCTTTTTCCCAGGAGAAAAAAAATTGCAATCCTTTCCACACATTGCATTTCAAGGATCTGTTTAGTGTACTATTGTCTGCTGGGATGTGAAACCAACCCTGCAGCTGTGTGTGTGCGCGCGTGCTTGGAAGGGCCCTTTCCTCAAGCCCCACCTGTTTTGTACAGCAGACAACCTGCTGTTTCCTTCCCTAGCATGGGAGGAGAAGGGGGCGTGTCTGGCAGGAGTTCGGACTCAGGTGCTTGGAAACCAAGGACAGCCCGGGGTACTTGGCTGCAACAGGAACAAGGAAGTCGAAGAGGCTGAAAGTGCAGGACAGGAGCAAACGGCTGGAACAAGACCTTCAGGTAACCATTTCCACCAAGAGCCCTATACCTGTAGGGGGGCTTATTTTTCCCCACTGTGTGGTTCTGTTAACCGACAGCCAGAGCAGCAGACCCAGTGGCGTTTCTACAGGGATGGCAAAGCTCTAAGTTTTGCAAGAAGCCTTACCTTGCAGTGGAAATCACTCCTCTCCTGCACCGTTTTAGCCAATCCTCACAGGGAACAGCAACATCTTGGCGTTGCTTACTGGCTACAGCAGCAAGGGAGAGGAGGGATTTACACGACAGGGTAAGGCTTCTTGCAAAACTTAGAGCTTTGCCATCCCTATAGAAACGCCTCTGAGCAGACCTGTTGAGGTTCTCTCTACTCCTGTTTGCAGGAGGACAACTTCCTCGTTCCTTCTCGACAAGGAAGAAACTACACGTCACCCTCGCCCTGCCATTCGGGGTCGTTGGGAAGCTGCAGGTGTGAGAAGAGGAATGTGGAACAGGGAGGGATCGTTGGGCTAAAGTGGGGGCACAGTCGAGCTTTTCTGTCTGCTTGCCCGGAGCTGCTAAATGGGGAGGGTGGCTGGATCATGGCTGCTGGTGGTGTTGAACTGGGTGCCTGCAGCATCACAGCAGAGATCTGGGTTCCTTCCTGTTCCCACGAGGCCAGCTGATGTTGGGCCCGATCACAGTACAGTCATACAGTTTGGAAAGCCCCTGAAAAGTATGTGACCTGCAGTATGAGAAGATGCAATTCCAGTGTGGTGGAGCATTCAGAAGACAGTCTCTCTCTCTCTCTCTCTCTCTCTCTCTCTCTCACACACACACACACACACACACACACTGTTAGGGGGTGGGCAGTGTTTTCATGATGCTAGATTGCCACCAGCAAGGGACAGCTCTTTCTCTGCAATGGCCTCAAAGTGGTGGAATCCTCCCCACTATGTGTAACCATGAGCACAATCCTCACCTGGAGTTAGGCTGGCACGGTTAAGTTTGGCCAGCACTAGGGCCACCATCAAGTGCGTTTGGGCCACTCCCGGAGCCAGGGAAGATGGCGCACGCCTGTGTGCTGGCCTCTCTGACTCCGAGAGTGGTCCAAACATACTTTACGGTGTCCCTCGTGCCGGCCAAACTTTGCTGGCCTAACTGTGCCGGCCTAACTCCAGGTTAGGATTGCACCCGATGTCGCTTTGCTTCTGCAAATGAAGAACTTTAAAAAAAAAATACACCTCAAATGACGGTTTCTGTGTTAAAGAAAGAGGACACAGACAAGCGCTGGTGGATTGCCGGTCATCAGCACAGTAGCTGCAGGACAGGGCGACATAGAAAGTAAGAACATAAGAACATAAGAAGAGCCCTGCTGGATCAGGCCAAGGCCCATCTAGTCCAGCTTCCTGTATCTCACAGTGGCCCACCAGGTGCCCCAGGGAGGCATGAGACAACAAGATGCTTGCATCCTGTTGCCACTCCCTTGCACCCAGTACTCTGAAGTAGCCCACCACCAATGTAAGGAGGTTGCACGATCCATCACTGCCTATAGCCCACGATGGACTTTTCCTTCAGAAATCTGTCCGATCCCCTCTTAAAGGCATCTAGACCCGATGCCATCACCACCTCCTGTGGCAAAGAGTTCCACAGATTAACTACCCGCTGGGTAAAAAAGTACTTCCTTTTATCTATTTTAACTCTCCCAACCCTCAGCTTTAGCAGATGCCTCCTGGTTCTGGTATTGTGAGAGAGGGAAAAGAACATCCCTCTATCGACTCTATCCCTGCAGCTGCTGCAATGTGCTACGCAGCCCCTCCCGCTTGCCGTCTGAGCCATTCCAGGCAGTGACAGTTAACACCTCTGCGTTGCTGTTGCTGCTCAGAATGGTTCTGACAGCGATGGGGAGCACATTGTAGTGCCTGCTGTACTTGGCTGCAGTAGTGCCTCCTCTGGCTACGCGACTGCCAGCCATGGCCTCAACCGCCAGTCCTTTCCTGAGATACGCCAACCGTTGGGTACAGGCAGTCCCCAAGTTAGAGACGTCCTGGCCTACAGACAGCCGCATCGGTTCTTTCGCACAGGCGTAGTCTGTTGGGTCTTGTGCTTTAGTGCCAGCTCAATAGGCTATTCGGACTTCCAGACACAGCTCTAGAAGGGAACCAGGACATACGTTTGGGACGATCCGTGCTGTTTAAAAGGCAAGACCAGAAAGCCCCAGAACAAGACACTGGTTTTCCTTTTTTGTTTGTTTTTTAGCAGAAGCCCCCCCCCCCCCGCCCCGCCCCCATCCCAGGGCAGGACTTAGGAGTTGTGAGGCTCAATTGGAATTTTTTTTTTTTTTTTTTTTGCTGGGACCCAGGTTCACAGCCAAGATCTGTAGAAACTTAGGGCACAATCCTAACCAACTTTCCAGCATTGATATAGCTGTGTCACTGGGACAAGTGCTGCATCCTTCAGTGGGGGGGGGCAGTCATAGAGGCCACCCCAAGGAAAAGGCATGTTTGT
>JAJKFI010013310.1:8148-21903 GCA_029204185.1 Lerista edwardsae
GGCGCCTGCTCACCCGGGGGGGACGGGTGGCCCCCACCCTTCCCCCCAAGGCGAGCAGGCACCCCCTCCGAGGCCAGGGACGGCCGCGGGGCGAGCAGAACGAAAGCGGAAGTGCATGGACGGGCTGCCAATCAAACGGTAGTCCCATCTAAGTCCCGCCCTCCGTTCCCCCAAGTCGTTTGTAGATCCCATTGCTGCCGATAAATGTGAATAGACCTTACCTGTTTGTGGGCTGGAGTCCTAGGCATTTCCTTTATTCATTTCAAAAATATATATCCCACCTTTCCCCTTGATTTTCAAGGCATCTGAGGCAGCTAACAATAATAAGAAAACAATACAACCATACAACATGACTACAATTGCAGTCATGCCTTGTTATCTGTTGTGGATCCAATGGAGTAGCAAGAAACCTGGAAGTGGGTCTTTAAAAGCTATTTTTCCGTTGGTTTTGGTATCCACGGATTTCGGTTGTGGATCCCCCTGTGCATCAGTTTTGGATCAATGCCGAGAAAGGGAGATAGATTTGGTATCCACTGATTTGACCTACCACTGATACGGGGTCCACCTTTACATTCCATTATTCCCTCCATGTAGTGGCTGAATGCAGTGTAGCTTTGATACGAATGCATCCTAGAGTGACAATAGAGTAGAAAATGCCAGAATGCTAACAGGAAGTGGACAGCTTCCTGCTTCTTGTTCTGGCTGATTCCCTTCTCTATCATTCTGGCTAATTGCTTCTCATGTTCCTCCTCTAAGTTATGCAACAGGAAAGGCTGCAAACAAAGAATACTGTAAAGGAAGACAGATAAGTACTTAGTCATGGGGGTAGAAAACCTCAGATAAGTGAATGTGAATACAGATAGGGGCACCTAATTCAGCAGCAGCTCTGCCCAGATTCTATCTCCCTTTCTCGGCATTGATCCAAAACTGATGCAAGTGGGAGTAGACCTATGGGGAAAGTGAAGGCCTACCCTAAGGAAGCCTTTGTGACTGCCTCTGTCAAAAGGATTCAGCTTGTGCTTCATTGGCACAGCTGCATCAGGATAGTGATGTTAGTTAGGTTTGGCCCATGTTTGTTTGAGGGCACAATCCTAACCTGGAGTTAGGCTGGCACAATTAGGCCAGCAAAGTTTGGCTGGCACAAGGGACACCATAAAGTATGTTTCAACCACTCTCCAAAATGAATCGTGGAGTCAGAGAGGCCAGCACACAGACATGCACCATTCTCATTGACTTCAAAAGTGGTCCAGATGTGCTTTACAGTGGCCCTTATGCCAGCCAAACTTTGCTGGCCTAACTGTGCCGGCCTAACTCCAAGCCCTGTGTGAATTCAGTCCCTTTATACCTTTTTGGGCAATCTTGAATTCTCTGTATGGTATGCTGTTGTGTTTGTTTGCCTTTTGGATTTCTGCTTATGTTTTCCTTAATCAAAATATTTATTTGCAAGATGCCAAAGAATCATGAGCAAACAATTGACTGTCAGTTATGGCAAGACAATTTTCTGAATTTTACTTTTAGCATTTTTTTTACTACTTCCCATCACAATATTGTTTGATTTGTTTTAAAAGCTCTTCCTTCATTCTTCGTCAAAATCCTTCCAGACATATTTTTTAAATAATGCGAGTACAAAAGAAAACACCTAAATTATAATTAAAACTTGTGTTTCACATATATAGAATGAAAAAGAGACTTCCAACTAAATTAATTTTGAAGATCTGAAAGCTGTATTTTACAAAACTAGAAACAGTCATTTTTTGCATGTTGCTTGATATGTTTCATCTGTCTGTAGATACTAAACTGTAATTAGGCAACGATTAGAACTCAGGAAATGTGCATGTTAATGATTGCAATCTCTTGGTCTTTGCCCACAAAAGAATCCTAAAATGTTCCTAGATTAGTTTTTCTGTAAGCATAGAAATTATAGATTCTCCAAAGCATAGATTTCTATATTTGAAATACATTCATTGAAGAACAGATATTTGAACTCAAAAAGCCATGTTTGGTCAGGCCAAACCCACTCCCTCTTGTAGTTTCCATATTCAGATTCACCTAGTCTCTAACACAGTATGTTTTCATTCTTGCTGTTTGCATCTCTCATTTTCCATTTTCTGTGTTGAAATATGCCCAGCTAACAGTCTGATCCAGGATAGGTGGCCTAATCACCTACGAGTCTCCTTGGACCCATGCCAGCTATTTTGCTGGGGTAAGTCCAAAGAGAGGAAGGGGGGGTGCAGACTGGAAAATGAAGGATAAGATCCAGCATGCACTTTTGCCACTGTGATCCACCTCTCCAACCTGCTCCCTATCCCCTTGTCTCCCCCTCCTCACCCTGACCTCCACCAAACCACCCATGACCTTCCCCCACCTTGTTGCCTGGGCTGCAGGAACATCCAGGCAATTCCAGCACCCCTGCATAGCCCATCACAGGGCCATTAGAGGACCAAACACTAGAGGACCAAACGTGTCCAAACTCCCAAGGCTGATGCATCCATGCCAATGGGGCATGCACTGCATCTTGCAGTGGAGAGGGGACACTCACAGAGACCTGTTTCTTCCCTTATCCCAAGACTGCATTGCAGCTGCATCAGAGCTGGAAAGTTGGATAGGATTGGGCCCATGTGGTAAATGGTCCATAGAATTGGGACATAAGGCTTTAATCCTGTTTGGGGTGTGTAATAATACCTTCTCTACTCCATGGAACTTACTTTTATGTAAATAAACATAGGATGAAATTCATCACCATTTTCTATATTTTCCAAAAGGATAGGGAAATTTGGTATTACACATAGATCTTGCATTTGGAATTCACTTTTCCCAGGGATCTGAATAACTCTGGCAACCATTAGATCAAAAGTTATTTAACTGAATAATTCAAAGTGTTATATGCAGCTTCAGGTATGTAGTAACTTAGTTCTTATACAAACCAAGTCAATATCCAGCTAAAATATTGCTTTGCACTTTTTAATCCCCAGAAGGAAGACCATGAATACATTACTTTTATTATTTGAGATTTTGTTGGAACAGTAAATTAGAGCAGCTCCTTTTAAGAGATAAATGTAGCTTTCTAAGTTGTTCCTCAAAAATCATTAAATTTTTAAGATTAATTTTATGATTCACTCTTTGACTTTCAGTCACTATATAAAGTGATAAAAATACTTTTTTCTGTTTAAGCATAAACCTGTCTCATTACCTGAGAATATGCTATGAGTACTGGAGGGTGAATATCAAATGATTAAAGGATGCGAGACAGTTCCTAATTTCTTATCTCATCCCATACTGGGGCTAATTTCGATTAATAATCCACTTTGCTGAAATGTACAAACCTCTTAATGTTGTTGCCAGAAAGTTGCGCAGTGAGCAAAATGGGAGGGTTTGCAATGCAGAAGTAAATCATATGAGAAAAGGCTAAAATATCTGATAAATATACCCTAGAGAAAAGAAACGTATAAAGGGATGTTCTTCCTGTTTTCAAATATTTAGAAGGTTCCCAAAGGAAGCACAAAAATCAGCAGAGGAGAAAGAAGAAACTATGAGCTGCATTATGAGCTGCAAAAGAATGTTACAAACCATTCTTAGCTATGACACAAGAGGCATTTCCATGTGCTTGAAATAGGCGTCATCTCATTGCAGGGTTGGTGTCAGGTCTTGGCCAAGAGCCACCCCCATCAGAAGACCAAATAGTCAGGGCTGATCCCTGAACCTGAGCACCAGAGGCAGTGATTGTGCTCAACTTTCCAGCAAGGTGCCAGTGCGGGGCATCATAAGGGTCCCAAAGGGTGCTTTGTCCCACTGTCCCCAACCTGGGGCACTGCCTGACTCCATAGGAGGCATATTGAGATCTAGGAATCTTTTCCATGAGGATTTGTGAATCTGGGACAATAGAGACAACAAAGAAATAAACAAGATTATTAACATCATTCCACTAAACTCTTACCTCTGGGATGCAGCATCCTCATTCAATGGTTGTTATCTTTAGAAAAAGCCTTGTAAAGATCATTGCATGGTCCAGCATCTGCTCAAAATTTGTTTCTCTGGTCCGGAATTCCTGAATGTTCCATAGATATTCTAGTATTAGTCAATCTCACAGATGAGTCAAGGGCAGGTTTTGAGCCAAAAACCATTGAATTTTCTATGACAGATAAGTCGGGGGTAAAACTTAGGAGGTATCTAACTATAATTTTATCTGATTTTACCCCCCCCCCTTGTTTTTCCCATACTGAGAAGGTCAAGAGCCAATCACTGCAGCAAGGGGAGAGTGAGGGAAATAATGCTTGTGAAGAGGAGCATATAACACCCCCCCCGGTAATGGCCAGTGCCACCCCCCCCCCAAAAAAATCATCTGGGTGTCTCCTGGCCTCTGGGGGTCCTAGTAGAGTTTTTCCCATGGGAAACATCTAGGAGAATTTGGACACAGACCAAGAGCCCCAGCTGTTGCTAATCTTACTACGAAAATTATAATCAGCGGTGTAGTTCAACAAGCAAGAACTACAACAAGCAAGAAGATTGGCCAGCTAATCAACTCCTGGCCGTTCAGCTGGTATTTTGGCCAATAAAAGCCTGACTATGGGGCTTATACTTGGCCCCCGGACCTTGTGAATGCTAGCAGGCTGCGTTGTCCGGAGGGTTGCCTGAATGCTCCCCCAGATTCTGCTGGAGGCTGTGTTGCCTGGAGCAGGATGCCTCATTGTAAGCATGCGTGCCTGGAGACACTTCTGGGGTTCAGAGGTGCTCCTGTGTTCTATGTTTGTTAATGTTTGTGGTTGTTTTGTAATAAAATCTTGTCATTTATGTGTAAACTAGCCTTGAACATTATTTATTCCTTCCTCTGACCAAAAGAGCCTGCAGCCCCTGGCAGAAGCCGTGGCTATCACAAAACACCTCCCTTAAAAAAATAATGATATAAGAGGTAGCATTGAATTGATGTGGAAAGGGGGGAGACCCAGATTCAAACCGTGGAGGGGGGAACTTCACAAGTTTAAAAAGACACCACAGTACAGTAACATCAGAAAATATTGTATGTTAACAGCATACTAAGAAGAGCTTGATGCCGAGCTCTGACCAATATAAACAGAGATCAAAAGACAGCTCTCTGCAAAGCTTGAAAACTCTCTGCAAGCATGCAAGCATTGTCCGGAAACATTTTGCAGACAATCAACAGGCAGCTGACTCCTCTGAATTACCCTGATTCCTAACTGACCCGGAGATAAGATGAGGAGGCAATTTACAGCTCATTTATTTGCAAAAATTTCTTGCCTTATAGCTGGGTAAATGTTGTTACTATTTTATCCTTTAATTACGATACTGCTTATTGAGATTTATGGCCAAATCCTAAGGGTTGTATACACTGCTGGAATAAAGACTCCACCATTGTGAACCACTTTAGAGCTGTCACAAACATGACAGTGCCAGTGAGCGTGGCCTGGCTGCTGCTGCAGGCAGTGAGCGGCTGGGTCTGCATGTCAAAGGGGAGTGCATGCTTGTTGCCACTAATATGTTCATGCAGGAGTCTGGAGTGAGGCAGGGAGGAGATGGAACAGTGGACAGAACAGGGAGGTGATGGGGCAGAGTAGAGGACAAATCAGACCAGGGGCAGGGGCAGGTTCAGCCAGTTGCGTGCCTTGCGGTGGGTCTGGGGGGGGGGTCACAGGAGCCAGAGGGGAAGCGGAGCCACTGCAGCCTCTCACTTGCCCACCCACTTGAGCTGCTGCAGCATTCGACCCACCCACCCATCCTTGTGCTCTGAATTCTCCTAAATGGAGCATGGCATGTCAGAGGGTGTGCCAGGGGTGGAAAGCCAGCGTCAGGGATTATGAGCATCGATCCGGCCTGGGTGGAGCCTCAGCTGGTTCCGCCACTGGGTTTGGCGGCAGTGGCACCGGCCAAATCCCAAAGCCCTTCCTGGGCCTGATTTGCTTTCACAGGTAAACCTAGACTTTCACCAGTGATATCACTGGCACAGGTCTGAATTGACCAACGGTGGCTCCTGGGGCTTACGCAGGGGCAAGGGAATATTGCCTTGCCACGAGGAGGCCTCAACATACCAAAACTCCCCTGCCGAATACAGCACAAACTGTTGAGGCACCACCATGCAGGCCGTTTCTCATTCTAATGTAATGTGCAACACTGTTAATGTAACAGCTTTGAAGGGCTGTCCAAAGAAAGAGCTGCATAGAACTGTTTAAAATAAATAAATATAGCAGAGTCTACCAGACCTGTTGATAGGTAAGATGGAAACCGACTGCACTGGGGGCTAGTAAACACTATGCTCTCTCCCAGAGTAATCTATTTCCTCTGCCTGAGGAAAGAGTAACTCAAAAGTTCTTAAACCGCATTGTAAACTTCCAGCATAATAAAGTTACGTTATGTATCCTTGTTCTCGTCTTACTGTTCTTTTTCAAGCACGTTATTTTACAAGCTCCATTTTTTTTCAAGAGCTATAGAAATTGTCCACTTAACATTTCAACTTATCGTGGGGATAGATAAAGAATGAAGACAGAGTGGTTTATTTGAAAGAACTGCAAGGTTTCTTTATAACCAATGTACCAGATGGTAATTTCCACAAGTGATTTGTTGAGTATGATCTCTGAAGTGGGGCATAGGGCTGGACAAATCTGTTGCAGTTCCATTTGAACTTAATGTAATCTCTTCTCTACTCTGTTCTCCTTTCCTAAAAATCCTCAGATATTTTTTTCTGTCACAGAAAAAAGAACGTCTTTAAATATGCATTTCCTTCGTTTCACATTTCCTACTTAAATAGTTAGCATGATAATATAATATATAGAATAAACTAAAATTATGCATTTAAACACAACCTTGACTTCGGTCCTGTGTCCCCTGCCAGCTGAGAGCATGCACCACCAACGAAGTTGGCACTACATGCTATAGCGCTGGCGGAAGACCAGACAACCCAGGAGAAATAAGTAAAGAACATTTGTTACCTACCTCCTGATAGGCCAACTGATCACCAATTGGTGTCCTCAGACCTACATCAGTTCCTATATGCTGCCCCTCCCCCCTTGCCTCCAGAGCCATTCGGGGCTCAGAGAGTAAAGCCTCTGAGCCAGCCCCCCCCAAGCCACGAATAGTTCCAGAGGCAAGGGGGAGAGACCACGGTTCACAGGAGCTTGGACTCCCACAGCACTTAGTGTTTTGCAGTGGAATGCCACTGCAACAATCCTGTATGGTATAAATCTGAGGAAACTTGGGTGGGGGCAGGTCCAGACCAGGAAGGAGGGATAGGTTCAGGTGTGCACAGTTGCTGCTGAGATCCTCCCCATCGCACCATAAACCATCCCCCAAAAGGCCCACTCTCCATCCTGATTTACCCCAACCCTCTGCTATCCAGCCTATGACTGATTAACTGGTGGCAGGGGAGCTTCTGCTGGCTAGTGTTGCCTGAGCATGGACTCCAAGCTTTACATGAGTGGCAGCAGTCCACATAAGAGTGGAGCACCTGCCATGCCAGTGGCCTGGACCATACAGTGGTGAATCATAGAGTTGGAAGGATTGTTAAAGGTCATCTAGTCCAACCCTATGCTTGTAGCAGGAAATCCTCCTAAAGCATCTCCAGCAGTTGTTTGTCCAGCCTCTGCTTGAAGATCTCCAACAAGGGAGAATCCACGAACTCCCTTGGCAATTTATTGCACTGCCGAACCATCAGGAACCCTTACCATCAGGAATGACTTCCACGGAAGGCTCAGAGAGCAGCCACAAATGGCTCTGAAGGCAAGGCGTGTTGCATAGGAGCTCAGGCTCCTGCAAAACCTAGGGTTTTGCACCCCCTGGAGAATGCCACAGGGTTTATCAGGCTTCCCAGTGCAGAAACCAGGTCTACCGGCTCGTGCAACGTTGCCAGCTCGATACAGTAATATGGCAAGCCTAACACACTCCTAAGTCTCTCTAAACTCTTTTTAACATTGCAAAAAAAATTAGCAAAATTAGCATTAGGCTCACATTACAAGGGAAAATGTTCTGTGTGCACCAGCACTTACTTCTGCAGCAGCTGTCATCCTGCAGCTGTGTACCCAGAGCTGCTATACCTTCCTTCATGATAAGCAAGTCCACAAGCCAAAGAGCTACTGTAGCAGGCCAGTTTCCTCTCAGATTTGACACCGTGTTAAGGAGTGTCATGTGTGCATTTCTCGGCCCGGTGCATATGGCTTGAAGCAGCTGCCACTGCCATGAAAGTGCCCACAGCATTCTCCGGGGACAGCAAGTCCAGGTGAGATAGGAAAATGTAAGATCCTAGGAAGCTTCTGGGCCCCCTGCTTTGGCTCCTGGGGCTACATTTTGACCCTAGGCCTGGGTATAAATTACCCTCTTACAGGTCAGATGCTTATCAAGACCAGCATCCGGTTTCTCACAATGGTCAACTCTGCCTCTGGGAAGCTGTATTGTAAAAGGCAGGAGATAACCCAAGGAAGGGTATCAGCAATGGTCCCTTGTCCCAGATAAGCCAAGGATTACAGGGTTAACCTCCAAGGTCTTTGCAAGCCTCAGGAGCACAGCTGTAGGCTGATGAGGCTCTGGCTCTGAAGGGAGGTTAGCACAGGTGCAGATGGGTGTGGCTGATGAACTAAAGCCTACCCACTGATTGGCTGGCCTCAGTATAAAGTTGGAGGCAGGAGGTGTAGGGAGGATGGTACCTTGGGTAGGTGCTGGAGGAGGGCACCAGGCAGGTGCTGGACTGATTGCCTGAAGGATGAACTGAGGAACTGGCTGAAGGACTAGATAAGGTAAGGTTGTTTTGGGAGACTATTGTTGGGAATTGTTGTATGTCTGCCACACCCCTGGAGCCACCAAGTAGAGGAGGCAGTTGTGGCTTGGGCAAGCTGACTGCCTATTTTTTGGTGGTGCGGTTTGTTGGTGTTAGACTTAAGGTAGTTTGGAGCTAAGCCAGCGATGAGGGCAGTCTGGAGGAGGCTGGCCAGCCAGTGATCCCAATCAGAGCTGCTGGAAGAGAGGAGGCCAGTGGGTAACTGAACCCCCTCCCTCTTGCCTATCTCTGAGGCTGCTCTAGAGGGGAAACTAGTTAGCCTAGTGTGGGCATCGGGACCCTTGGGGAGGCCCCGCAGAAAATTTGGCAGAAGCCCAAAAGCTGAAGATGAAGGCATACCCAACTTCTGCAGTGGCTCCCCTGCAATTACTGAACTGATGGTTCTGAACGTGATAGTAGCATGTAGACCTCTACCTCTCATTGAGGCAGGCCAATCATTGATGGGTCAAGTCCCAATGACCCTTCTGATTTCATCAATGGCACTCAACAATCGAAGGAATTAGCCAAGAAAACAAACATGAAAAGAAGCAACAGCATTAATAATCTCAGCTTGCTTTGAGGATAAATTGAACCTTGGATAATGTTGTCTATATAAATAATGATGGAATTATCTGACTAATTTCTGGCCTGAAAAATCTTTAGAAGGTGTAAAGTAATGAAAATCTCCTTTGGTGTACTGGCAAAGGTCAAGGAGAAGACATAGGAATGAAGTACTTTCATTTCCGCTGTGTGAGATTTATAGATGTCATCCTTTAAACATGCCCTCTTGTGCTGTCGGTCTGGGACCAAAGACATTTTCATCCAAGGGCAAAAATAATAACCGTTTACATGTTTTTAAAAAATTGTTCCCCTGCTTTCTGGTTCTACATAGTATGATGAGAATTGAAATGGTATGATGGGCTCCTCACCATCAAGAAAGATGTCACAAATGCATTGTAAAATTGTGCCTGTTGGAAAAAAAATTAATTAATTTTGGTGCCTCTGAGATGCTAGGGTTTTTTTTTCTTCCTTTCTGTCAGGGGTTCACAAGCAAGATCAGTTCTGGTTTATCTGATTAGTCAATTTTCCCAGCCACAATCTTAGTCAAGCATTTTTCTCTGCCACAGCAATTGAATTTATTCAAGCAAAGACAAGTCCTTCCTTGCTCGGAGCTGCAGGTTTGTATGCTGCCGTTAGTCTTTTCCTTTTCACAAGAAATCAGGCCTGGCCTGCTGTTAGATAACCACGGAAAACTTTGATTTCAATTGACATTAATCAGATTATGCCAGCTAATGTGTATTAATAAAGCAACATTATCAGAAATATCACCAGGCTGCCCATAACCAGACAGCCTTAATGAATGACACCTGCACTAGGAAAATACTTGGTTTGCATCTCTGAACATCCTACAAATATTTAAATTTTAACCTTCTTTCCCCCCTCCCACCTCCCAGTTTGGACAAAATGATTGAGCTAATTTTACATTTTTATTTCAATAATTATTGAAATAAACAATAATTTATAACAATAATATGCAATAATTTGACAGTGCTGAATTTTAACCGACAGACATGAGGGGGATGAAAGGAAAAACATCAGGGGGGAAGTTTTAATGGATCCCCTTCCTTAGTTTTGTCACACACTACTCGCTGTGTGTTTCACATTGTTCCTTTCTCTAATGTGTGGTTTCAGCACCACGTTAAGAAAATGATTGGAGGAATGTTTCACAGGGCAATTTTTTTTTCCGTGAAGTGCATTTCAGTTCAGCATTCTTTATTACTAGTGAATGCAGGACCTCTAAGAAGGGATGCAGAGGGTACATCATCAGAGGAGGCAGGAGAGGCAGAGGGGATTACTAGGGGTTCGAAGATCAAGCACTTGTCAGATGGGAAACCCCTGTATACACGAGATATGAGTAAACCCCCCTCCTGCAGTAATCAAAGTTGTAGCATGTTCCTTGGGTCAAGATGGAGTCTTCCCTCCAACCCTTTTAGTGTAGCACTTCTCACTTGGGAAGAGGTGGAAGGGAAAGAGCCCCAACATCTGTGGACAAGCTAAAGTACTGTATTGGCATGCCCCAGTATCTGCTGGGGTTCCATTCCAGACCCCCCACCCCACCCCGGTGGATACCTGAAACCGTGGATTCTGGGAACACCTTTTTAAAGATAGGGGAACATCAGTGGTTTTGCTGCAACAAGGGAAAAAACAGAGATTTGTTTAATGTTCCCCTGTCTTAATAGGCATCCCAGTATCCATGGTATCCATGGGTAATCGAAACCATGGATTCTGAATCCATGGGGCATGCCTGTACATAGGATACGTACGGTGACAATTCACAGTTGGAATGACTGAGAAACTGAATGAGACTGGCCACAACTATTTTACAAAGCAAAATGGCATCCTCAAGAGGGCAATTGCTAGTTTGTCAAATGTGAAAACATGAATTTCACAGGCGCCTCCATTCCCTCTGTATCTAAGCCAGGAGTGTCAAACTCATTCCATGTAGTGGGCCGAATAGCATTCATGGTGCCTGCTGAGGGCCGAAAGTGACATCATTAAGCAGGAAGTGACAGCATTAAGCAGATGATGGCCAGAAAGAAGCATTCAGCCTATTAGTTTCAAATGACAGAAGAGAAAATGTACACATCTTGTCCATAATTTCAAGATATGAGAGAGCCCAATTACCATGCTGGGAGACTCCAGCCTCCCCTACCTGCTCCTCAGAGCTGCACCTGCTGTATAGCAAGCGCAGAGCCTAGCATCCCATGCACACAAATCGGGACCTCACGGTCTGGGGATGGAGGCTTGGATGCCGCCTATCGGCCACATCTCAACTCTACCCCCTCCCTGGGCCAGCACGCCTCCCAGCCCAGCTCTGTTGGGGCAGAGCTGCAGCAGGGGAAGCTGCTGCTGGGGAAGTGAGGGTTGTTTTACAGACCACCAGGGAAAGCGGCGGAACGCACCGTTATGCAACGGGCGGACTGCCACTCAAAGGTAAGTCCCGCCCAGTGTACCAGCTGAATGCCGCCGCTGACCAGGATCCTCCAGGACTCCAGCATTGGAGGCTGGTAAGTGTTTAAAAAAAACCCCTCCCATCCCTGGTAGCAGTGCAATCTTGGGGATCAGGTTGCTGTCTTCCTTCCTCCCTTAAAGGGGCAGGGAGAAGTACTTCCCTGGCTGGTGGGTCACAACCCACCAGTTTGGGAAACACTGCACTAAACCCTGATGGCTAGTAGAAAAGCATCCTGTGCCAAATTTTATTTCCTGCTGCTTCTGTCTTCAATAGCCAGCATTTTGCACCAAATCTCAAAAACTAAAACACCCTCTCCCATGAAACAAATGGGTTTTCATTCATGCAATCCATTTCGATATTACGCTAATGATGTTTCATTCTTATTTATTAATTACTAATTCTGATTATTTTTCAGAAAGACCAGAATTTGTGGGCAGGACTCTTTAATCTTGGGAGATAATTGCCAGCGGTAAAGAACTGCTGCCTCATTTGTCACACAGAAAGTAGGAGTAGGCTGTGTGTGGTATAGGAAGTCCTACCTATGGGCAATCTAGGACACCGTAAACAGTAGGAGAAACACTCAGGGACACAATTAAAGGGGAGGCGATTCATCATTTGGAAAAACCTGTGAAGTGAACATGGAATGTGTATCATATACTAATTGCTATGCAGAGTAAGCAGCCAAGAAGCAAACTAGAATAGAAAATGCCTTTACAAGGAAACTAAGGACAGCTTTGGGGGGGGGGGACAGCATTCTTTATTTGTATAGCAAAGGATGAATATTCACATGGTTACTAACTGGCATGTTCACACACCTAATGTATACATTTTGGTATGGTGTGCATACATGATCCGAAATATGACATGGTAGTGTGTTTGCTCTGCTTACCAATATGCTTTATTTCCAAAACCACATCTTCTTCTTGCCCTCTACCATATTACCTGCACAATTAAAAAAAAGTCGCTCATCTGTATCTCCTGCCCAATCTTATGCAGATCTGCTCAGAAATAAGTTTCATTGGCTTCAGTAGGGTCACATCTCTGTAAACTGGTGTTGGATTGCAATCTTAGACGATGGCTGGTATGAGTTTTAATGAATTATTCCAGTGGTTTCCAAACTGTGAGTCAGGACCCACCAGTGGGTCACAAGCCAAATTCAAGTGGGTCGCAAAGCACCTAGAGCAGCCATATTGAAAATATGGGAGGATGGAATGCTAGAAAGGGGGAGGGCTGAGTGGTTGTTTTGCTTGTGTTAAAATTGTAAATAGGCTTTTTTTCTTTTCTGATTCACTTAGCTATTGGAAAATGGCTGAGAAATCATCTTACTGCATTTTCAAGAAAGCAGCAGGCTCTGGCATCATAATGATGGCACTTCCAGCCATGACATCACTTCTGGTGGGTCCCGGACAGATAAAAAGTGTGTCCTGGCACTAAAAAGTTTGAGAACCACTGGATTAAATCAGCCTAAATAGTCTTATAAATAATACAAGGGGGAGAAAATCTATTTATAGATGATGCATGCCTTGTTACAATAGACACCCTCCTTGGAAAAGACTTGAGCACGAAAGAAGGAATAACACTTAAATTGGCAGCTGCAACCCACCATTTTTTTTCCCAAGTTCTGGTAAGCATTTGCACTGACTTTTTTTTTAAAAAAGTGATCATCATCACGTTTATGATGGCATCTGTTCAGTCTATAAAATCTATATTTTTAACAGTGTTTCCATGCACAGTGCTACAGACCTGTTTGTAACACAAAAATATTTTATTGTGCAAAGTATATATATATATGTATTTGCCCTCAAAGAAACAAATACATTCACAGCGCTCTCTCTCTCTCTCTCTCTCTCTCGCTCTCTCTCTCTCTCTCTCTCTCTCTGTGTGTGTGTGTGTGTGTGTGTGTGTGTGTGTGTGTGTGTTTATATTTTGGTGCATGCAGAGAAACCTTTCCCAGGCTATATGTCTACTCAGAAGTAAATTCCATTAT
>JAJKFI010013311.1:0-29781 GCA_029204185.1 Lerista edwardsae
GTGTGTGTGTGTGTGTGTGTGTGTGTGTGTGTGTGTGTGTGTGTGTGGCTGTGGCTGTGGCTGTGGCTGTGGCTGTGGCTGTGTGTAAAAAGAACCAAAAATGTAAAACATGACATAATCTGCCATTTTGCTACTGGTTCTGCCTCCCCAAGCCACCATTTTGCAATACATATGCTTCTCCAAGCTACCATTTCATGCTCCCAGCGTTCTCCCAAGATTCCCAATTATTCATGTAGCTCTGAATAATACAAAAGCTTCCCATCCCTGTTCTGTGTAATCAGAGGCTGACCCCACTGCTTTTCACATCTGTGTCTGGAAAATGAGGCATTTCTTGATTTCTTGAGTACAGCGAGCCAATGACTGCCCTGAAGTTTCTACATATGCACGCTGGAGCCACTGGATAAGGAAATGGACTAGGGGTGAAAGCATGAGTCACAGTGAATAAGGAAAACAGTTTGTGTGTTTGTTTTGCCTGATTGAAGTAAATAATTCTTCTGTTGCTGCTGGCATTGGCTTCCATCTACAAAAAACAGAAAGATGTCCAATGTATGTAGCCCAATACTCCTCCTGTGAGTCACTGTTTTATTGTCAATAAGGCAGTCTTAAGGGACGTGGTGGCGCAGCGGGTTAATCCGCTATTGCTGGGCTTTCCGACCAGAAGGTTGGGAGTTCAAGACTGCGCGACGGAGTGAACTCCTGTTGCTTGTCCTAGCTCCTGCCAACCTAGCAGTTCAAAAGCACCTAAATGCAAGTAGATAAATAAGGATCACTTCGAGAGGGAAGGGAACGGCGTTCCGTGCTCTACGGTGTAGAGTCATGCCGGCCACATGACCACGGAAGCTTGTCCTTGGACAAAACACCAGCTCTACAGGCTTAGAAATGGAGATGAGCACCGCCCCCTACAATCAGTCACGACTAGACCATTCGGTCGTGGGGAAACCTTTACCTTTTAAGGCAGTCTGGGATTTACAGCCTATTAGCAGGCCTATTGAGGCCTGCCGCCAGTGGAACACATGCCTCCCACAGGACACAGCAGTAGCCATTTTGGCATCACTGTATTGGTCGTAGAAGCGAAAGAATTGGATTGGGCTGCCGGTCCTTAGGAAATGGGTAGCAAATCCTGTCTCAGAGTAGTGAGTTAAACTTATAGGCTAGTGCCTCTTTCAGACCTGGGATCCTCTGATTCTGTGAACGTATCAGAATATATACTTCTATAACAGAGAAGCACTACTGAGATGCATTTGTTCTCCTCAAAAGCTGACTAGATTTTTCTACTCAGGCAGCTGTTTAAATGTGGGAGGTTGATGTATTGAGTGGAAAATAAAATTGATATATTCAATGATATATGAAAGTACTTCATCGATTCCATGGGTTAAAAAAATGAATAATTACTGCACATATTTTGCAAAACATTAATGAAGCTGAAGGGGGAAAATAATATACAGTAGACTGATTAATCTATGACTTCTTGTATGATTGAATAGCTATCACGATGCATGGCTATTGTGCTTTTTTCCAAATACAGAGAAGTATGTGTTCTTTTTCTTTCCCCTTTTTGGAGAAATATCTTTTCTTAAGGCTATGTTTGTAGTGCTTTTCAGATTTCCCCCCGCAGAATTACTCTATTACTCTGTTACAGTACTACAGTACAGTATTACTCTAGTAATACTGTAGTAATACTGTAAATGCCTTGTGTAGGTTTCCTGACTCTTTCAATTCAATTTATTGGCCCAAAGGTAATAAGCAGAATAAAGTCCATTAGCGCCATTAGTGCTAACGGGGATTGCCCCGCCTCCCCACGGCTGCAGTTGCCGTGCTCCTAATTGGCTCATTTGAGTCAAGGGAGGGCGGGGCTGAGGGTGAATGGCCATGAGGCTCCCGTTCTCCCTCATTCTGGCGGGGAGCAGCGACCCCTCCCTCCCTTTACCTAGTCTGGGACTAGCTGACCGCTCTTAGAGGATTAAGAGGGTAGGAATTTTTTGGTCATCACCCTCTTCTGATGAGGGTGAAAGAGGAAAGTGCCAAAATTGGCTTGAAGCTCAACATTAAAAAAAAACTAAGATCATGGCAACCACTCCCATCACTTCCTGGCAAATAGAAGGGGAAGAAATGGAAGCAGTGACAGACTTTACTTTCCTGGGCTCCAAAATCACCACAGATGGTGATTGCAGCCATGAAATTAAAAGACGTTTGCTTCTTGGGAGGAAAGCTATGGCGAACCTAGATTACTTAATAATAAGCCGAGACATCACCCTGCCAACAAAGGTTCGCATAGTCAAAGCGATGGTTTTCCCACTAGCAATGTATGGCTGTGAGAGCTGGACCATAAGAAAGGCGGAGCGCCGAAGAATAGATGCTTTTGAATTATGGTGTTAGAGAAGACCTTGAGTGATTTTCCTGGACTGCAAAGAAATCAAATTGGGCAATCCTACAGGAAGTCAAGGCTGATTGCTCCCTGGAAGGACAAATGCTGAAGCTGAAGCTCCAATACTTTGGCCACCTCATGAGAAGAGAGGACTCTTTAGAAAAGACCCTCATGCTAGGAAAGATTGAAGGCAAAAGGAGAGGGGGACAGCAGAGGATGAGATGGTTAGATAATGTCACCAAAGCGATGAACATGAAATTGGGCAATCTCTGGAAGCTAACAGAGAAGTCTGGCGTGCTGTGGTCCATGGGGTCACGAAGAGTCAGACATGACTCAGAAGTGACTGAACAATAACAATACTGTACAGCAAGTATTTTTGTCATTTTGAGGGCTGCATCATACTGCAACAGCCACACTCATGTTTTCCTTACATGCAATAATGACTTCAGGTGCTTGCATAGGTCTGGGAGGTGAGAAAGTAATCTGGTCATGTTCAGAGGCAGAGCACCCATGCGGTGCATTGCTGCATCTGCCATGGGCACCTGTGAAAATGCCAGATCACCTCTGCCCACCTCTGTGACACGCCTGCCCACCTCTGTGTCCGTTGCAGTCCAAAATGGAGTGATTTTGGTTGCAGGGCTTGTGGCGAGGCTGTACAGGGGGAACGGTGATGCGTGATTTCATTGCCCCACCCCAGGCACTGTCAGCTCTGGTCATGTCATTAACAAACCTTTATAACTGGTGTAGAGACTTGATGTAGGATGGCTTGGGCATTTTCCACCTCCCCTTCTTCTTTTCAAGATCTGGTTGCCAGCTCTGAGTTATGCCATGTTGAAAGTTTCAGTAAGATTTGTCCTCATCTTGTTTTTGTTGAGTTTTAGATTGACTTTCTGGGTGCTTTCTAGGAGCAAGACTTCATTAGACCCACCAATAAACCCTGTTTATGGCACCAATACTCCTCTGCTGCCTCTTTTATTCCAAAAGGCATCCTCGGCCATCTGCAATAGTCTTCTGCAGTCCAAAGAGGAGTAAGATAATTGTTTTCTTTCTTCATCTAATCAGGGTTGCCAGTATCCATTTTTTTCATTTGCCATTGAAATCTCCATTTGCTTTCTTGTCTCCATTACCTTTTCTTCAGAGGGACTCTATCTAGCAGGGCCTCACTGGCTAGATTGCTTAATATACAGTGAAATGCAGCGTGCCTGAGAGACACCCAGCCCTTCTATTCAGATTCTTGATTGTAATTCTTGTGGATTTGTTGCCTTGGGATGCCACCTTATATTTAGCCCTGAGTATGACTTCTTTGGCTTTCCCAGCAATTGCATGGACAGCTTGTATTGTATTTAATGGTATTAGTTTTGTGCGTCCACTAGTTGAGGACGAAGATCTTATCTCTTGAGTTTACAACCTGGAATTCTACCTGCTTTCCCACAGCCTGGGTGTCCCACTTATTTATGTATTAAAAATATGCACATATCACTTTTACAATATTGTCAAAATGGTTTATGGAGAAAAGGTATGAAAAGACAGTTCCCAGTCTCCAAAAGTGGCATCTCAAAAAGCAGTGGCATTCCTAAAGGGGAGGGGAAATGCTAGGTTTTGCAGAAGGCTGAGCCACTGTGTAAGGTGGGCCCTCCACCTCCACTTCAGAGCCATTCACAGCTCAGAGCTGGCTGGGAGGCTTTGCTCTCCAAGCTGCTAATGGCTCTAGAGGCAAAGGGGATGGGCCATATTACACAGGTGCTCAGACTTCTGCAAAACTTAATGTTTTACCCTCCCTATAAGAACACCACTGCTCAAAAGGAGTACAGGGGGTGGAGGGAGAAGCAAGAGAAAAGGAGAGGTAAGAGGAGGCAGAGAAAGCAGAACTATTATTGAACTACTTTAGCTATTACACCAGGGCTGATTTTTCTGAAATGTCACCTTACATAGTTCTTACAGCATTAAAGATCCACCTCTATATGAGTGTGACCAACCGTCCAGATCCTTTCCATGCAATCAACCTGATTGGGAATCAGATGACAATCAAATGAGAAGGACACACTCAGTTGGTCCTGTCCACATGGTCCCAGGTCTCAAAGTGTTACAGAAGTGTTGTGGCATGAACCAATGAACAAGCAATTCCCATGCAACCACTGTGTTTCTGTAGTGCCAGTTGTGATAGATAATTGTACTTCACCATCTTGCAGAATGGCGGAGGGGAGAAGGTGAACAGCCCCATGGGTGGACCAGACCGGGGAAGGGGCTAGATTCAATATCTGGCCATTAGGATCTAGCCAGCCCATAGGGTGAAATTTCCCCTTCCCCATGGTGAGCTCCACTTGCCTCCCAGCCTGCGTTAGGCCTGCATTCTGCTACACGGGTTAAAATTGGGCTGCTCAACAATTAAGAGTGCAATCCTAGCCTGGAATTAGGCCGGCACAGTTAGGCCAGCAAAGTTTGGTCAGCACAAGGAATACCATAAAGTATGTTTGGACCACTCTCGGACTCAGAGATGCCAGTACACAGATGTACACCATTCTCTCTGACTCCAACATGTCTCTTGGGCTGGCCAAATTTTGCTGGCCTAACTGTGCCGGCCTAATTCCAGGCTAGGATTGCACCCTAAATCTGGAGCAGTTAAAAGATGTAAAAAAAAAAAACACAGCAGTAACATATAATTAACAATTGTGTAAAAACAGCAACCAAAGAACAATAGGTGTTATCAAAAAGGGGTCCCTGAGAGTTTCTTTCCTCCTTAAAAGCCAAGCAGAATAAAAATGTTTTACAACCCTGCCGGAAACCATATGAATATGTTAGAAGTGGAGATTGGGGTTGTAGAGAATATGAGTGTCTCATTGCTTTTGGCCATTGCTTTTGGCCCATCTGAGGTGGTGTGTGGAATGTCTGCAAACTCATTATAATTTCTCCTCCCACAGCTTCTGCATATGATATCAAATGCATGGCATGCACAGGACCAAGACCAGTCCACCTCTGCTCATTTGTAGTCTCCAGTAACTGAGAACCAGCTCCAAGTGAGCTCCGATCTCTTTCTCCTCCAGAGCGCAATCCTAACCTGGAGTTAGGCTGGCACAGTTAGGCCAGCAAAGTTTGGTTAGCACAAGGGACACCATAAAGTATGTTTGGACCACCCTCAGACAGGCCAGCACACAGACATGCACCATCCTCCCTGACTCCAAGAGTCATCCAAACACGCTTTATGGTGGCCCTTATGCCAGCCAAACCTTGCTGGCCTAACTGTGCCGGTGTGCTCTCAGTCACATACTGTACTGTGTTCTGTTTTGCCACTCTCATTAAGTTCTGTACTAATAAGACTATATTCCAGTTTATGCTTAGCTGGTGACATATACAGAATGCCTGCAGTTATGCAGACTGAAAAAAAATGCAATTTAAGCAAGAAATCATAAAGCATATGAATGTAATAGTAATCAGCCTTCACTTAAAAAATGAGCAAAGGTATTTTCATCAGTGAGAAGAAGAAAAAAGCCTGCTAGCATTCTATTTTATTTTGCATGCAACAAAATAAATGTTTTATGTTTAGGAACATAAAAGAATGGAAGAAAATGCAGACTTCCAGTCGTTCGAGGTCCAGACTGCAAGAGGTACTGATCGCAATCAAACTCATCAATTGCAAAGACTGTGGAGGGCACATACTCTGAATGTCCCACAGGATACTCTGACCTTGCCAAAATTAGTACATAGAAGAGGCAGGGGTTGTCTGCTTTCCCTGAGGGAGGGTCGGTAGAAACAGCATGCCACAAATTGTAATGTGTAATTTATTGCACTCATTTAATCATGGTGTGTTTGTGTGTGCGTTGTCTGCAAGCAGACTCAAACGTTTTGCAATGTTACCATGTAAGGAGTAGTAAATTGCATCAATTATTTAATTTCTAGTTTTTTAGAAGATTCTTCCTGAAGCTTTAACTTTTGTGGAAGGTTTTGTTCCTTCCTTATATAAAGGCATGTTCCTGTTGACCTTAATAGGTTGTAAGATTTTCAGATGCAGAACAGAAGGTACAGCAAGGAAGTTGAGTAGCTGAGGGAAGGCGACAGGGGTAACAATAATCTCTCCCAGTTTTTGGCCCTTAGAAGGCATTCTGGGGGCCCAGGGAAGCCATCCTCAGAACACCTTCCAGATGCCATTCTCAGAGGGTGCAGGGACTGTGAGAATGGAGACAGGACTACGGTGACTGGTGGTGCAATCAGTAGTAAAATTCAGGGGGTTCGCCCAGGTTCTATAGAATCAGTTGTTAAATGGCAGGGCCCCGCCCACTCGCTTACCTCGGCTGGCTTCGCGGGTTTTTTTGCTCCGGCTATGATGTCATAGAACCGGTTGTTAATTCATTTGAATTGCACCACTGGGTGCAATCCTAACCTGGAGTTAGACTGGCACAGTTAGGCTAGCAAGGTTTGGCTGGCAGAAGGGTCACCTAACTCCAGGTTAGGATTGTGCTCTTAATCTTTTCTTTTTTAGCAGTTGCTTGAAGTTGAGAGCTGCTCTTAGAATAATAATGTAACAATTGGGGAGAAAAATGCAAACCAGCAGACCAGAAATCCAAGAAATCCAAGAAAGCAAAGACCTTCACAGCCACTACGTATTTCCCCTTGGGACGCAAGCAAAGGAGATCCAAACACTGCAAAAGACGAGCATGCTGAGGGTGCTCAGTTTGGCTTCACTGAAGGGGTTGGACAGTTTTCAGTCACAGAAAAAAAGAATGAAGAGGGCCAGGATATGGACTAGCCCAATGGAACATGGCAATAGAGGCTTCATTGCATTCCACAATGGTGTGGTATGGCTGGGAATGCATGTCAACATCTTGGAATGGAGGAGAGTGGGTCATGCAAGAGAAAGACCCACTGGAGTGAGGGAGCAGAACAATGGGGTTGGTGACTTGATTCCCCAGCTTCTTTCTCATCCAGTTGCCTATCTGAGAACTTTAGCCATGAAGGCCAGAACCACAGTGATGATTTTTGCCAACATACAAGAAACTGCCATAAAGAAAATGATGCCAAAGGCTGGTTCCTGGAGAAGACCAGACACCTTGCCAGCCTTATCAATGAAGAGCAAGGAAGAATGGTAGCAAAGCAGGATGCAGCTGAGCAGAATACAAGTGAAATTTCTACTTGTTGACTTCCAGATTTGTGTCACTGAAACTGTGATCCCAGCAAAGAAAGGAGGGAAACCAAAGTGCCCCCTCCAAAGGCTCTTTGTAGGCTATGAAGGTTGGAGATACACGGTTTTTGTTGAATATTGTTGAATATTGAATTTCTGGGCATCAGACATACAGTGCAATCCACTGCCGGCAGGCCTGAGGCATATCGAGTGCAGTATACAGTAGGCTGGAGCCTCCCCAGCACAAGGGCACGTTCATGCCCTTGCATGCAGGGAGGTACCAGCCTTCCCTATGGGTTCCTCTGATCTGCGCCTGCTAACAGCAGGCCCAAATCGGGGCCATGCAGCCTGGGGAACGGGCCTAGGATTCGACCTTATAGCTGAATCCTGGGCCCACCAGGCCAGCACACCTGTCGGCCCACCCAACACATGCCCAAAAACACTCTCGGGCACCCACCCACTCTCTCCCTTCCGCCTACCTTGGCAATCCTCTGAGCCGGCGTTGGCTTCGGCCAATGCAGAGGAAGTGCAGCGCAGGCATTAGCGCTGATACGGGGGTGCTGCTTAGCACCCCCACGTTGACGCTAACAATGTAGCACCAACATAATAAGGTTGCGTCAACATTACATCAACTCCAGGATTGCGCTGACAGTGAACAACATCTGAAAGGAAGGAACACACTAGTGAACCTAAGTAGGAGCTAGAGGGGTACAGGGCCCTAGGTACCACAGCAGAGGGGGTGCGTCAAGAAGTAGAACGGGTACTTCTAGTTTTCAGTTAAAACCAGAAGTGCCTTTAAGGACCTCTAGGAGGGGTGTGTGGTGGGATAAGAGTTAAAATGTTTTGTACCCCTGGGTGCCAGCTGCCTTAGCTACACCACTGTAGTAAGATTTTATATAAAGATATCAAGTTTTCAGACCATTTGGAGCCTAACAAGGCAAGTAGCACTTGGAATTGAATGCCAAAACAGATTGTTGTTCAGTCGCTAAGTCATGTCGGACTCTTCACGACCCCATGGACCACAGCACGCCAGGCCTCCCTGTCCTCCACTAGCTTCGCCCAATTTCACGTTCATCGCTTCGGTGACACTGCCTAACCATCTCATCCTCTGCCGCCCCCTTCTCCTTTTGCCTTCAATCCTTCCCAGCATGAGGGTCTTTTCTAAAGAGTCCTCTCTTCTCATGAGGTGGCCAAACTATTTAAGCTTAAGCTTCAGGATTTGTCCTTCCAGGGAGCAATCAGGCTTGACTTCCTGTAGGATTGCCCAATTGGATCTCCTTGCAGTCCAGGGGACTCTCAAGAGTCTTCTCCAACACCATAATTCGAAAGCATCTATTCTTCGGCGCTCTGCCTTTCTTATGGTCCAGTTCTCACAGCCATACATTGCTACTGGGAAAACCATCGCTTTGACTATGCGAACCTTTGTTGGCAGGGTGATGTCACGGCTTGTTATTAAGTAATCTAGGTTCGCCATAGCTTTCCTCCCAAGAAGCAAACGTCTTTTAATTTCATGGCTGCAGTCACCATCTGTGGTGATCTTGGAGCCCAGGAAAATAAACGCTGACCCTGCTTCCATTTCTTCCCGTTCTATTTGCCAGGAAGTGGTGGGAGTGGTTGCCATGATCTTAGTTTTTTTTTACTGTTGAGCTTCAAGCCAATTTTGGCACTTTCTTCTTTCACCCTCATCAGAAGGTTCTTTAGATCTTCCTCACTTTCTGCCATTAGAGTGGTATCATCTGCATATCTGAGGTTGTTGATATTTCTCCCAGCAATCTTGATTCCAGCTTGTGAGTCATCCAGCCCTGCCTTCCTCATGGTGTACTCTAGTATATTGTATAGGGAAGGATTTTGATAAGCTGGACCAGAATGCTTTCTAATTTGCTTCAGAAGTGAACATGGTATGAATACATATGGCCTTTTAGCCTTTATCATTTTGATCACAAGGGACATTTTTTTTATTGGATCACAATTCTAACTCCTTGAACTTTCCTGATGTGATGCTGAGTGTTCTTGATTTGTATGTATAAGATTCCAATACTTCAACTTGCAATTCAGCAGGAATCTTCTGTTTGCTTGTCAGTTTCGTGATGTACAACCCTGAGATTAATTTATGCCAAAACTGCAGTGGATGAAAAATATTTTGCCTCCTACAAATTTGGCTGTTCTCACACATTGTCTTAAATAGCATTCTATAAGCCTGACAGTCTCATTAGCAACACTACCATCTATTTATTTGATTATTTTTTGCAATTACTACACAACTGCAGTAATACGTCACATTGTGGAACTAGCATACTGTAACTTTTGAAAAGAAATCTACAACTTATGACTAATGAATCACGATTACCCTAGAAGGGAAGAGAGGGAATGCATTTTGGGCTTCAGTCAGCTGTCTTTAACTGGGCCTTCTTCAGTTAGAAACATTATATTACCACCCAGTGTTTGCACAGTAAGTGCCCAATCCTATCCCTGGACACTGCACAGCAGTACAGTGGCAATGAAATCACCATGCCTATATTTTATATTCTGTGAGGTAACTACAGTTTCCTCACCCCGTGTAAACACCAGCAGCTTTGATGGGTCTATTCAGAGTTGCACCAGCTATTTAGTTGGTGCAAAACCAAGGGTTTTAGCTGTTGAGCTCCAAGGGGAGGTGAATCAAGGCCAGGAACGGAGGCATGATATTGATAGTGTGATTGCCACTAATAAGTTTCCCCTTCCCTCCTCTACAATCTCCTTTCTGCCCTGATTCCCACGCCTTTCTTCCACCTCTCCATTCTTTCCACCCTGCCACCCACTGACTGCCCATCTCCCACATCAACTTACTGGTGTGAAAGCATCCAGGATCACCACTGTTGCACATCCACTACCACTCACCATTTCCAGGAGCAGCCCTGTTGTGCATGACCACATTGCGTTTTGCGACATCGGAAAGGCCACTCCGCCATCTGTTAGGATTCAGCGCACAGTCTCCCAAGTTAGGCATCTGTACCAGAAGGGATAGATGCACCACAAAAGAACACCAGTGGTTATTTTATTTGTTTGTTTGAAGAAATTATACCCCGCCTTTCCCATGCCGAAGCAAATGCCCAAGGCAGCTAACATGAGCATGTTAGTCTAAACCACCATTTTTTTCAATGGGTTTTTTACAAATCTACAGTATTCTTGTGATCCACCAATCCTCAGGCCCAGATGTTGCATTCACAGTATGGTTTTCTCCTTTGGCTGCCTGCCATCAAGCCTCAGCAGGCAGTCTCAAGTCAAGCCTGGACAGGTCCTCAAGGTCATATTCCCTTCTTTGCCGGCTGGCCTCCTCACACACTCCCCTGCAACTCTCACTTGCGGTGAGCTAATCAGCTCCACAGTGACTCTGTTCTGCCACCACAGGTACTGCAGCTTGTCACAACCTGGCATCCGTCTCCCATCCAAAAACAAGCCCAGATTCTCCTGCTTAGCTTCAGGCACCATCAGTCCACATCTCCAAGTTATTGTAGAACTTTCTGCCCCAGAAAATCCAGTCTACTTCCTGACTGTTCTCCTTCTACCTTACTGTAATGATTATTTTTTGTTGTTGTTTAGACTTGGAGAGCATTTCACCTTTTCCTCTTTTTATTGCTGTGTGCCCTTTCAAATCTCTGCTTGATTATCTTGCTGTCTTGAATTTGTGTTATATTGGGAGTCTATGGGATTTTATACCTTTTTAACCATTTTGATGGTGAACTGCTTTGAATGTAGGAAAGATGAGGTAGAAATGTTTTCAATAAATAACATTCAATAAAATGGGAGAATCCAAAGCAATGCTGAGCAGATTTGCTTTTAGTGGCAAAACAATCCTTCGTAGAATCCGTAATTGCTGGTGAGCCATTTGTGCTAAATAGACACTTGTACATTAATATTGATATTAATTTGAAAAGCATGGGAAAAATTCATTAAAATGAACTATAAACATAGTAGGAGTGTAGCAGAGAAACATGCCTTTCTACAAGCAGGAAGAAATAACAGTAACCAGTGATGGAAATTTTGCTCTGATCCAGCATTACTTTCCATTGTGACAACAGGCCTCAATATTCATGACTCACTCTTTTTTTCCTGGCTGTAATAACATAGGCTATAAATGCCAGTGTATCGTCATTAAAAATCTCATTCTTGCAATTGTAATTTCTTGGCATTTCATATGCACAATACATCATAATGCACAGTGTGTCTGAGGCATAAACAGTATTGATAGCAGTTCAATAGCAATAAGTTCTGTAATAATTGCAAGCTAATTTGATTTTGAGGGGGAAAAAGTTCTTTGTTTTCCAGATCAGATCTGATCCTCAATCATCAAAGTCCTGATAGGCTGCTATTGAATTTTTTTAAGCACCTAATTAAAGCCCCCCCTTGAATTATTCATGCATTATGGTATGTCATGAATAATGTATTCCTTGGTTTCATTGGCAAAACTTAATTTTGAACCTCAATGAAACTTTAAACCTCAATACACATTTCAGGGTCTTTGGAAATAATTTCTTTATAACTTGTTATAACCATAACTTATTTATTAATATTGCAAAAAATGAATGGCAAAATAACTAAGGAAGACCTATTGGAAACTGGATTTAATGGAAACTACTTTGCACTATCTTCGGAAGTCTAGAGGTATTTCTTAATACATATCATTGAAACCATGTAAGAGCAGGAACAACATGATCCAACCAATAATGGAATCTAGCAATAATATTTCATTATACAGGCATGCCCCGGTATACACTGCTTTAGTATCCACTATTTCAATTATCCATGGATATGGGGATTCCTATTAAAAAGATAGGGGAGCAAATCTCATTTTTACAATGTTGCATCAAAACTATTTATGTTCCCCTATTTTTAAAAAGGCATATCCATGGTTTCAGGTATCCATGGAGGGTGGGGTGGTGGTGGTCTGGAACCAAGCCCCAACAGATACTGGAGCATCCAATACATACATTCAAACTATGCACATATTTGAAAGCAAAGCATTAGGAGAGAGACCACAGACACAACTGCTAATTTTATAGTACTCCCACATGTCTGGAATACTATGTGTAGTTCTGCTCACCATACTTCAAAAAATGATATTGTGAAGCTGGAAAAGGTAGAAAAGAGGACTACCAAAATGGTCAGAGGGCTAGAATCAGTGGTGTCATTCAAATGATTTAGGAACAGGAACTCACTTTTGATTGGCACTTGTCGGGAACACGGAACCAGCCACAGAGCCCATTAGGATCCGGAACGCCCGTTCTGGTCCGTTCCCCATGAATGACACCACTGGCTAGAATAGCTTCCTTGTGAAGAAAGACCAAAAAGAAAGTTTGCGGCTTTTTACCTTGGGCAAAAGAATATTAAGGCGGGGTGGGTGGCATAATTGAGAGTGTAATCCTAACCTGGAGTTAGGCCAGCACAGTTAGGCCAGCAAAGTTTGGCCAGCACAAGGGCCATTGTATACTGTGTTTGGACCACTCTCTTGAGTCAGGGAGGATGGCACATGTCTGTGTGCTGGCCTTTCTGCTCTGAGAGTGGTCCAGCCATACTTTACGGTGTCCCTTGTGCCGTAAGACCCTGAAGTAAGGTCTTAAAATATGGAGGCAAGGTTTTAACATTAGAATGGAGAGATCGGGCAGATCTAATGGGGTCCAGGAGGGTCCTGGTGGTTGCCACCACTGCCACCCACCCTCCAGAGCTGCCACTGCCTCGGCCTGCCCTCAGAGCCCTCCTGAGGGCAGGCCACATGCAGTGTCTGCCAGCTCTCCAAAGGCTTACAGCAGCCTTCAGAAGGCCTTTAAGATTTACTTCCTTTAAGTAAACCTTGGCCCAATCCTATCCAACTTTCCAGCCCTGATGCAGCTGCAATGCAGCCCCCAAATAAGCAAACATTCCCTTGCCTCAAAGAAGCCTACATGACTGATCCGCACTGCAGTGTACTGCACACACCCTTTTGGCAAAGCTGCATCAGGGCTGAAAGGTTGGATAGGATTGGGCCCACAAAGGCCTTCCAAAGGCTGCAATAAGCCTTTGGAGGGCCTGCAGAGTGGGTGGACATTGCATGAGGCTCGAGGTGAGTCAGGAGGTGGCTATGGTGGTGGCAGCCATAGGGGCGGCAGCAGTTGGGAGGTTGCAGTCTGCAGTACTAGGCCCGGGGAGCACATGGGCCAGGGCCACAACTACATTGGATGCTAGGTGTGTTTCACTTCGTTGCCATGTTCAGGGGCCATTGATTCCATTCCATTCATTCTAATAGTTTATTTGAAAAAGTCTTTGAAAGCACAATGTGGAACAAAACCTCTTTGCTCCAGAAGACAGCAAAATGGTGGAATGCATTCGGTGTACTCTACTTCCTCGTAAATCTCTCCATTTTTATTTTAATTTGAGGTTCTGCCTACATTTTTTGGCTTCCTTTGTCAAGGCCATCCAGCTTTTGATGCTGAGAATATTCTCTGCAGGTTTCCTCCTTCACATTCCAGCCTTTGTTGTTGTTCAGTCGCTAAGTCGTGTCCGACTCTTCGCGACCCCATGGACCACAGCACGCCAGGCCTCCCTGTCCTCCACTAGCTTCCGGAGTTCGCCCAATTTCATGTTCATCGCTTCGGTGACACTGTCTAACCATCTCATCCTCTGCCGCCCCCTTCTCCTTTTGCCTTCAATCTTTCCCAGCATGAGGGTCTTTTCTAAAGAGTCCTCTCTTCTCATGAGGTGGCCAAAGTATTGGAGCTTCAGCTTCAGGATTTGTCCTTCCAGGGAGCAATGAGGCTTGACTGCCTGGAGGATTGCCTGATTGGATCTCCTTGCAGTCCAGGGGACTCTCAAGAGTCTTCTCCAGCACCATAATTCGAAAGCATCTATTCTTCGGCGCTCTGCCTTTCGTATGGTCCAGCTCTCACAGCCATACATGACTACTGGGAAAACCATCGCTTTGACTATGCGAACCTTTGTCGGCAGGGTGATGTCTCGGCTTTTTATTAAGTTGTCTAAGTTCGCCATAGCTTTCCTCCCAAGAAGTAAACGTCTTTTAATTTCATGGCTGCAGTCACCATCTGCGGTGATCTTGGAGCCCAGGAAAATAAAGTCTGTCACTGCTTCCATTTCTTCCCCTTCTATTTGCCAGGAAGTGATGGGAGTGGTTGTCATGATCTTAGTTTTTTTAATGTTCAGCTTCAAGCCATTTTTGGCACTTTCCTCTTTCACCCTCATCTACAGGATCTTTAGGTCTTCCTCACTTTCTGCCATTAGAGTGGTGTCGTCTGCATATATGAGGTTGTTGATATTTTAACCTCCTTTTAGATGGCAAAACTCTAGGAAGACTCTCCAGGCTAAGTCCAAGGGTCGTACTAGGAATAGTCTGAAGCCAGAAGGGAGGTTCACTAGACATTGGGGGAGGCCTGAGATATGCCCGTCATTTGTTTCCTTCCCTAATAACATTCCTTTAAGTCAACAGCATGGTCAAGGCTGCAGGGGCAAGAATACTGGTTCTCCCTCCTGTAGGACTATTGCCCCCAATAAATGGTTTGATAAAATGACGGGTGCTGTCACTGTGGACCGGGAGGACCGTTGTTTGACTGGGAACTCTTTACTTTCTCAGACACTCTCTCGATGGCCTAAAACATCTTTGAATTCTGACTTAAAGAGATCTGCAATTCGACATAATGAAGCAGAAAGCAGACGTAATTTTCACAGAGACAACTGAAAACCGCGCTTGAACTCCTTAAGGGCAGTCTCGGACATTAGCGCTGGAGACTTGTTTTCGAACAACTCCTATGTTCACAAATCTACAAAGATGTTGAATCCGATAGCTTCTGATTTAATTAGAACAGACTGGGAGCCACAGCTGGAGGCTGATGACGCAAATGTTAAGCATTGGAATTCTAATTCTAATTTATTTGGGAAAAGAGGAGTTGCTTCCAATCAAAATATGCGAGAGAAATCTGGAGTACAGACATTAAAGGACTGACTATCTTCAGCCAGTGACATTCAGAATCTGAAGGCTTGCTCTACAAATTCAGCCAATCTTCTTTCAATCCTTTTGTGGAACATCGCCGGCTGGAAAAGCAAAGCCAACAATATGGAGGTGCTCGGCTTTCTGGCTCAATTTGATTTAATCCTGTTGCAAGAGACATGGTCTCTCGAACCCTTAATTATTGGTGGATATAAAGCGTTTGATCTGTTGGCCACTAAGGTGCATAAAAAGGGACGACCTATGGCAGGGCTAACAATTTTAGTTAAATCGGAATTTCATTCGGAATTTCTCCTATCACATCAGGGCGAAGGTTGCATGTTAGCAATTAAATTGTTAGTAAACAAACTTCAGCTTGTGGTAATTAATGCATATTTACCACCGGATTCGGCAGCGACTGACCGTTTGGCCCAATGGAATCAGCTCTCCGATTTTATTGAGTTGCTTGAGAAGAAATGTCCTAATGCTTTTTTCCTTATGGGTGCAGATTTGAACGCGAGAGTGGGTGCGAAGACTGAAGCTATAAGCACAAATTTAATTGAGGATAGGGAGTCATCATTGCCTCAGTGTCATGCTCTTCCGAGAACATCTAAAGACAATTGTCTGAACTCGGCTGGAAGATCTTTAATTAAAATGAGCTTGCAACATGACTTGATTTGGTTGAATGGACTATGTAAATTTGAAACTGCATCGGAGTTTACCTATGTTTCAACTATTGGCTGCAGTGTTGTGGACTATGTGTTGATATCTGCGGGATTATTTCCCGCGGTAACCGATTTTGTGGTTTCAGATTTTAAATTAAGTGACCACCTGCCACTGATTCTCAAATTACAACTAGAGGATATGGAAAGATCTTCCCCAATGAGTCATCTGGAGAATAGTCAATATCAGATTAAACTGGTCTGGAAAGAGACATCTTTACAAAAAATCCACCTGCTTTTGGATATGCCAGTAGGAAGAGAACTGAGCTCCATAATCCACTCGGGAAGTGACCCAAATTTAGTTTTTGCCAATTATGATAATCTGGTTCAATATATAGTCGCCAATTTAAAGCAGCCGTCTAAAAGGGAACCCACTGGTCCTGCTCCAGTTAACAGGAGCTGGTTTGATGCGGATTGCCAAAGTGTAAAACAACATCTCAGAGAGGCTTTTTTGGACTTTAGAATTTCAAACACGGAAGCCTCTTTAAAACATTACTTTTCAATTAGAAAACAATTCATGGACATGATCAATGCTAAGAAAAAGCTGTTTACTCATAGTCAGTGGCATAAACTCTTTTTAGCCTCCGTACAGAACAACAGCAGAGCTTTTTGGAAGATGGTTACACCCACGTCTAGGAATGAGACTTTAGACGCCTCTGGTATTCCCAGCCAGTGCTGGGTGCAGCATTTTCAGGCGCTATTTTTTGGCCAGCATGTTCAAGACTCCTTAGCTGAAAACCCTTTTGCGTCTAACAATTTAAAGGAGATCCAAATTCCTCTTCAGCTTATTCAGGAGAGCATTGTAATGCCGCCTTGGGTGCCTTCGGGCACAATAAGGCGGGGTACAAATCTAATAATAAATAAATAAATAAATAAATAAATCTGGGAAAGCGCCTGGGCCTGACGCCATATGTGCGGAATGGATAAAGGCGGATTATGTTTGGTGGTCACACATCCTTCATGTTTTGTTTTCTAGTGCAATTCGCAGTGGGCAAGTCCCTTCTAATTGGCGTAAAGCTATTATTGTCCCTATTTATAAAAAAGGGGACCCAAACAGCACAGGGAATTATAGACCAATAAGTCTCTTGTCCATACCAGGGAAAATATTTGCGAAATGCCTTTTATTTCATCTTATTCAATGGTCTGATCAATATAGGATTCTGGGACCCGAGCAGGCAGGGTTCAGAAAAGGAAGCTCCACCGTGGATCACGCTGTTATTTTGTCCCATCTTATCTCTAAATACACGGCAAATTCGAAATCGAAATTATTTGCTGCTTTTTTAGATCTTAAGGCGGCCTTTGATAGTGTAGATAGAGGAATGTTATGGGACAAGTTAGAAGCGCTGCATATTGAGGGGAATTTGCTGAGATCTATTCAGAGTCTTTATAATAAAACGTCCTGTCAAATTAGACTATCGCAGGATGGGAGACTCTCAGAAGATATTCCCACTAATAAGGGAGTTAAACAGGGATGTATCTTAGCCCCGACCCTGTTTAACTTTTTCCTAAACGATCTGGCTCCATGTCTTGATTTAATCGATGGACATCCTCCTAAACTTGGCACCAAGAAAATCTCGATCCTATTGTATGCAGACGACGCGGTTCTCCTATCCCAAATGCAGCGTGGTCTACGAAATCTGATCACTAGATGTCTATCTTATCTTTCTGCAAATAAACTGCAGTTAAATTTTGGGAAATCCAAGATCGTTGTTTTTGCTAAAACTTGGTCTCCGTACAGTTGGATTTTTCAAGGGGAGAGATTGGAACAAATGAAAACATATAAGTACTTGGGATTACAGTTTTCATATAAGCTATCTTGGATCCAACAGAGAGAGGCTGTAGTTAATACAGCCAGATTGTCTACCCTAGCCATTCTAAAGTTTTTTTATGGCAAAGGGGGACAATATATTCCAGCGGCCATAAAAGTTTTTAAAGCTAAAGTCATCTCTCAAATTCTTTATGGCATACCCGTTTGGATGAAGGCGTTTAATGGTGATCTGGAACGCCTTCAGGCGTCCTTTTTAAGGAAGATCTTGGGGCTCCCAAATTGTGTACCCTATGCTGCAATATGTTTGGAGACAGGTCAGCTAACGGTGGGGACCGTAGCGTGGTTATCTGTATCTAGATATTGGCTCAAAGTATACTTTAATGTGAATAATAATAAAATGCTGTGTTATCTTGTGAAAGAGCCTCAGTTAATGGCAGACAACTGGATTACCAAGATGAAAGAAATAGGAGTATGGTCAGATATTTTAGGTGCTGCTTCTCAGACGGACGCTTTCCGACTGATTAAATCCAGACTTCTGGATATAGAGCAGCAAGAATTATATAGCGCCGCCAATAGGCGTTGTTCGCCTTTGCATTTACAAATTTTCCCGGCCATTGGGAAAATCTCTTCTTATCTAATTGTATTGGAAAATCCTCAATTAAGAAGAGCTCTTTCTCTAGCGCGGTGCAACGTTATGCCATCAGCGGTCCTAAGAGGTAGATTTAAGAAAATCCCTTTCTCAGACCGCTTATGCTCCTGTGGCATGGAAGAAATTGAGACTCTAGAGCACTCCCTGTTTCACTGTCTTCACTTTTCGGACCTTCGTAACCAATTTGAGCAAGCTATATGTAGTCTCTCTTCAGCACCTGATTCTGTTAGACTGAGAAGTCTTTTAGACTCTAATGACTATGATAAAATTGCACAGGTTGCTGTTTTTTTAAATTATATTGTTGTTGCTAATTCTGACATTACACACTAAGCTAAACGTGATGTTCTGTTTTTATAGTGTTTCTAAATTGTAGCTTTTATGCTATTTGTATATATCTTTTATGCCATTAAAGGTACTTGAACTTGAATATATGAGGTTGTTGATATTTTTCCCAGCGATCTTGATTCCAGCTTGTGAATCATCCAGCCCAGCCTTCCTCATGATGCACTCTGCATATAAGTTAAAGAGTACATCATGAGGAAGGGCTGGGCTGGATGATTCACAAACAGGAATTCACATTCCAGCCTACCTCATTTCTAATAAAAAACACCTGCAATAGGGTGGGGCGAATATGTGTTATAGGGTAGTCTCCGCAGTTTCTTCAACTTCTGGTGAAAGAAAAATACCATTACTGCTCCATATAAGAATAGAAAATCTTTGAATGTTATGTCTCAGTGCGAGAAGAAAATACCATGTGTATGTAGAATTAAGGATACAGTATATAGAATGGAAGCTTCCATTCAATTCAAGAATGGAAGCAAAACTTTGAAATGTGGTGGTAGAATTTGCTGCTACAATTGCTTGGAGCATGTTCTGCTGATCATACATTTTATTTTATTTTGAAGAATTTATACCCCACCTTTCCCATGCCGAAGCAAATGCCCAAGGCGGCTTACATGGGCAGGCTAGTCTAAACCACCATTTTTTCAATGGAGTTTTCACGAATATACAATATTCTGTGATTCACCAAATCCTCAGTCCCAGTTGTAGCCTCCACAGTGTGGTTCTCTCCTCTGGCCATATGACAGTGAGCTTCAGCAGGTGATTGTAAGTCCAGCCTGGACAGGTCCTCAAGGTTGGATTTCTTTTGCCAGCTGGCCTTCTCACCACATTCCCACACTGGCTAGTCAGTTCCACAGTGATCCCGTTCTGCCTCAACAGGTACTGCAGCTTGTCCCAGCCTGACATTCCATCTCCCATCCAAAAATAGACCACAGATTCTCCTGCTTAGCTTCAGGCAGTACCAGCAGCTCAACCATCATTCCACACCTCCTGCCCACACCTCCTGATCAATATATGATATATGTCAATAAATGATCGACATTTGTGTCTGGGTCACATTCAGGGTACTGGGTGTTAAATCCATCTATGCTTTTGACCTTACATACCTCCTGCTGCCATATTGTCCTGCCTGTCCATTAGCATCTTCCAAAGCTGACCTTCCCTCCATGTTGTCACTGGAGGAGGTTCAGTTGGCATCCACATGGGACAGGGCCTTCTCTGTGGTGGTGCCCAATCTATGAAACCCCCACCTACTGGAGGTCGACATTGCCCCATTCCAACCAGCCTTTTAGAAGTTTTAAACATTTTTAGTTTTAAAATGTATCAATTTGCTTGTGTTTTTGAAGGTGCATACTGACATTTTTATTCCCTTTGATTGTTTGCTAAACCAGTGGTTCTTAAATGTTTTAGCACCAGGGCCCACTTTTTAGAATGACCATCTGTCTGGGACAAACTAGAAGTGATGTAATGGCTGGAAGTGCAGTCATTGCGATGCCAGAGGCTGCTGCATTGCTGAGAAAGAAGCAATAAGTTGGGCTATTTGTCAGCTGTTTTCCAATAGCAAAGTTAATCAGAAAGAAAAAAAAAAGTCTATTTACAACCTTGACACAAGCAAAACAACCACACAGCCCTCCCTCTTTCCAGCATCCCATCTTCCCGTATTTTCAATATGGCTGCTCTAGGTGCTTTGCGAACCACCTGAAATTGGCTTGCAACCCTCTTATGGGTCCTGACCCACAGTTTGGGAACTTCTGTGCTAGACTATATCAATAAGCCATGTTCAGATTGTGCAAAAGATACATGGGAAAATGTACAAATCAAATAAAACCCTCAATCCCAGCTAGTGCGCCCATGATTTGTGAAGAAATCATGAGGAAGAGGCACATGTCTCATTGTACATGGGTACACCCAGTGGTGGGATTCAGGGGGTTCGCCCAGGTTCTATAGATGGCCAAGCCCCACCCACTCGCTTACCTCAGCTGGCTTCAGGGATTTTTTGGCTCCAGCTATGATGTCATAGAACCAGTTGTTAATTTATTTGATTCCCACCACTGGGTACACCCTTCAGACTTGACATGTAATGTTGAACTTGTGATTGCATACCTGAAAAGGCAAAAACCAGAATGAGAGTAGGGCCTATACTCTCAATAAACTGTTGCTAACTTCTGACAGGGTGGCACTTGACAGTGACTCTATGAAACATTTTTACAACTCCTGCTGAAAGACCCTGAGGAAAGTATAGTTAGTCAGGTAAAATTTATTGGCCCAGTTTTGTTTGAAGGTTTTTACTGCAGTGCATACCTCCTGGTGCCGCCTTCAATTTACTATCTGCCGTCAAACAGGAGACTAGCACAAGGAATATTGGAGGTCTCCTACTTCTGTTCAACCTGGGCAAGGGGCATCTTAACCTATGCCAGTTTGTTTTATTGAAATGTCCCAGCAAGTCTTTAAGCCTGAGTACAATCGTAAATCAATACTTGCGCTAGAGAGCCCTTTGATTATGTATTTGTACCTGCAAACGCGAAGCTGCCTTGTTACAACCCCGTTGTCACTGACAATATTTTTCTTCCTGTTTATAAATTAGAAAATGATGGATTTTCACTTCCAGATGAAAATCATTCTAAATAATGTCAGCTAGAGGAATTGGGAACTACTAAATAATAGTAGGAAAACCTGACTGATTTCAGCACAACATTAATTCTTTTTCTAGCCTGCCCTAGTCTTTTGGTTCCGGAATCAACTTCCCAGTATTTGTGTGCTCTTCAGTACAATTCTGTAGAATTGGTGATTGATTAACATTTCCATTTTACAGTGTTGTGTCAGCCAGAGGTCAGGAAGTCACTCAAAAGATACTGAAAGGGAAGTAGGCACTGAGATTCAAACAAAAAGACTGTTCCAGAAGACCTACAATGAAGAAATGTGCTTTTCCCTGCAGAGTTGTATTTTCCTGTTTAGGAAAAGCGTAACATACCCTTTTCTCAAAAGCCAATGTGGTATTGTGTTGGTTTTCAGAATCCTAGGTTCAAATTTTCTTCGCTAATAGCTCAATCCTAATCCTGTACTGGAATAGAGAGGTCAGCTGGCCTGCCACATATCAGCACGGGGTTGGGGCTAAATATGGCAACACTCAAAGAAAGGGGAATTCATTCCCCTTTACACAAAGTAATGCCCCAGCTTAACAGTGCATTTGCAACACTCTTGGGCTGGCTCAACACTGGGCTTCTACCAGCCCAACTCTGGTTTGGATTGCACTCTCAGGGCGCAATCCTAACCTGGAGTTAGACCAGCACAAGTCCCTTATGCCAATCCAGAAGTGTTGCAAATGGGCTGTAAAGTGTGTTTGGACCACTCTTATGTGCCAGCCTCCCTGACTCAAACCGCACTTTATGGGGTGTTCGCAACACCCAAGGTTAGGATTGTGCCTCAAAGACTTGCCAGGTAATCTTGGGCAAATTAGTCCTGCCCCAATCTCTGTTTCCCATTTTTGAAAATCCTGTAAAGGACGTAGCGCTGGTGCAGCATCATCGTGTCAGCACTATGTCATTAGCGCTGACGCTCTGAAGCCGATGCTATGGGTAGCATCGGCTTCAGAGCACTGACGGGGAGCCTTCCTCGCACCAACAGAGCTGGTCGGCGCAAGGGAGGAACTGTCCCGTTTTGACAGGGATTGGTGGGGGGAGGGAGGGAGGGGACGGGACATGGGCGGGCTTGGGAGGTGGCCATACGGGTGGCCCCGATTTGGGCCACGTGGTCTCCTTGGATCTGCGCCCAATATTTAGCAGGCGCAGATCCAAGGAGTGCATAGGGAAGGCTGGAGCCTCCCCTATCTTATCGGAGCGAATGCTCCCTTGCCGCGAGGAGGCTCCATCTTCTCCTATACTGCACTGGATATGGCGTTGGCTGGCCAGCCTCACCATTCCAGCGCAGTATAGGATTGCGCCCTCGCAGAGTACAATCCTAACTCCGAGCTGAAATATATAGTAGAGCCGGGGATTGGGACTGGCTGTGGTGCAACCCAGAGCAAGGGGAATCCATTCCCTTTCTCCCAGGTAATGTGCAGTGGCCTGAATGGGGCTACTCGGAGCTCCACCAGCAAAATCACTGGCACAACTCTGAGTGGTCTGATCAAGGCCAACCAAGCCAGGGTTTTTGATCTGGCCTACATGCTGGAACCTGGCTCCCTCCCCAACCTGGTCTGGTCTGCCCAAGGGCCTGCTCCAACCCAGTTCTGCCCTCCTCCCACCCTTCCAAACCTGCCACGCCAGCTTCCCTAGGCCAGGGCTAACTTATTGGTCTAGGTTGTTGGGCCGGCATAGGGAGGACGCTGGCCTATCTGACTCCAGGAGTGATGCTAACACACTTTATGGTACATTTGCAACACCCATGTTGGGCCCATGTAAGGGACTTGCGCCAGCCCAGCACAATGACCTACCTCAGGGAGGATGGTGCATGTCTGTGTGCTGGCCTCTCTGAGAGTGGCCCAGACATACTTTACGGTGGCCCTTGTGCCAGCCAAACTTTGCTGGCCTAACTAAGCTGGCCTAACTCCAGTTTTGGATTGCACCCTTAGTTTCCCTCCTCTGCTACCTTCAGGGAGTCCAGTTTATCAGAAGGTCGAGTTTTCTTGCTTAAAGCTGTTTTCTTTCTTGTTCAATGATAGGAGCCAGACAAGGTTTCTTGATAGTGGTGTTCAATTTGGCAGTTCCTCTCAGCTAAAAGAGCTACTAAGTAAAATTTGTGACCATTGAGGAAGAAGATACCCCAAGTGTAACACAGAATGTATCAGAGTGGGAAAAAGGCTTCATTCAAAATTACATCAAACACTCCTAAGTAAACCATATATAGTTGCAGGCAACAGACATAGGGGCTATATTTTCCTACCTCTTACCTGCTAGTTTTCCAGCCTTACTCTTACCAGCAATGTACAATTTCCACCAAGCCTTTACAAACCTCTTGTTATGGCTGCCAGCTTGAAATTGCAAAAGGAGATTTGTCATTGGCTCAATACTGAGGGAGGGTAGGAGGAGGGTGGAGACTGCAGTCATATCCTGTGCACTCACCTTGGCTGGACAGCCTGACATGGGCCTCCTCAACTCTGCGCCCACTCAATAGAAGGTGCAGAGCTGAGAAGATCTATTGCTGCCATCTGCAGTCTACCAGGGTAAGGGTGCAAACACTCTCTTACCCCAAGGTTAGTGGCTTGGCTTCAGTGGCTTCCCGGTGCCCATACAATCCAGCGGCAGCCATTTTGGCACTGCTGGAGATATGGGCGCTGGGAAGCTTAGTATTGGGCTGTTTGTTAATGCAGAATTTCAGTACAACTTCAGAAATTTTTTTAATTGTCTTGAAATGTTCCCAGTTGATGGTGGCTTTTGTCACTCCTCAACACATTTGCTTATTTAGTTTTATTTAGTTTTATTTAGTTTAGTTTTCAGTGTTTCATTTTTCATGTTCCTCTTTCTAAATGATCACTATTTTCAAGAATAGGTAAGCACTTTTTTCCCCTTTTCATTATGCCTTTTTTATGCTTTCTGCTTTTTTTGTATTGTCTTGTCTCTTTGGCAATCCCCCCCCCCTCCCCACTTCAGCACAGCTGCCAGGACTAAGGGAGGGAGATCCTTTTATTCTACAAAATTTGTCCATTTAACTTCATGGTTATTAATGTGATTCGTGTTTTGAACTGCTACTGGAAATGGGGGAAAAAAGTATATGGCAAAACTTATTCTTAGTGCCACTTTAAAAAAAGAACAGGTGCTAACAGATATCCACAGGAAATTCCCTAAAATGTGTATCAATTGAACAAAGAACAAAAGAAGTAGGAAAAAAAAAAACTTCTTCACACATAAGATTGTGTATGAAGATAACAGCTACCTGCTGATTACATTGACACAGTGCAAGGTAATTTTAGCTTACAATTGTGGAAGCATCATCATTGTTCTCTGGGCATGTATTGCTAATTATGCACTGAATCGCTACTGGAAGAGAAATCGTCTTCAGTGGGAGACATCAGAGAATCCATAACACTAAAAGTGGGGAAAAAATCTTCTTGTCAAGCTGGAACTACAAGTTATATTTACTGTAAAAATGGTAACAATTAGTGTTTCAGTTATTTCTGTGTGTGTTTTCTGTTAATTCAGGGGCAATGGTCTTGCTTATAAAAGAATCCCACAAAGGTATTGGCACTGAAATAGCCCATGGCAATTTACTGCCAATTATGTTTTCGACAGATGCATTTCTGAATAATACAAAAAGAGAACCAATGGTCAAAGGATGTCTAGGCCCACATAACACAACTACATATTAGGCAGTACTTGGATTACCCCAAGAAGAATATTAATGAGTTGTAAACTTAGCATTAAACTGTGCTTTTCTGGGAGAGCCTTTCAGTAACTTCTGAAATGTTTGGCGAAAATGTCATATGATTGACTTTGTTTAGAAAAGGAAGCTTGCAGTCCTTACAGGCAATTAATTAGAGAGAGATATCTAGATCACTTCTTTGGCTATATGAGCACAGAACTGGGAAGCATAATATACAAAGATGTACTGTATGTGATGTACACTAGTTTCCTATTCATGTCTTTTGCAAATAAGAAAAGAATATGAAGTCCTTTCCTAGAGCAAACGGTGATGGATGTTGAATTTGAATGCAATTCCTCCAAATTTCAATAGGCTTGTTTTAAGCACGTAAAGGAAAGAACAAAGAGGAAATACTATGTGGTTGAAGGTAGGCACTGCTAATCAAGTGCATGCTGTCTTACACTGGGTGGCTTTCAAGTGAACGTAGCCATACTGCCATTTAAGAAGTGGCCTTCTTTCCCAGCCCTGCCCGCTGCACAAGGCAAGGAACACAGAGACTGCACTGACTGGGTGATGGAAGAGAGGCCCCCCTCTCTCCCACTTTCTCTCAGCCTTTTCTCTCCCATCTGTGAGTGAAGTTAAAGCCCAATCCTATGGTGCCTGGCCCCATAGGAGCAATGGCAGCAAAATGGCTACCACTGTATCCTATGGGTGCTGCGGCACCCATAGGAGGCACCTCTGGAGAAGGGGACATTTATCCCCTTCTCCCAGGTAAAGGTGCTGGGCCGCCAGTAGGCCTCCTCAAGTCTGTACCAGCTATTTTGCTCGGCAGCAACACAGAGATTTACAACCCACTGGCTCCACATCGGATCCTCCTGGCTTTGGGGCCTGGTGTTGGGTTGGCACCAACGGTAAGCCCTTATCGCTGTTGGTAGAAGTGCCTTATGGCACTTTTGCAACACCAGTTGCAAAAGGGCTTGCCACGAGCACTGGTTTGCATAGGATTGGGCCCCTAGCCATTTGGAGCTCAGACAAGTCAAGTTTTGTGCACTTTCAAAGTGAATATCCAGAAAAGTTTGAGCCCTTGCAAACCATCTCTCATGAAGGCTTGAATGTGCCCACAAAGAGTCAAACGAAAAAGAAGGCTTGGCAGTGGTCCATTCTCTTGGGCAGGTCCAGACTTTGGTGGATACATTCATCATCATCATCATCATCATCTTGATTTTGCTCTCAAACTTTCAAGCAAAGGAGTTCATTATGTGACTCCCCTGTAAACTGCTTGCAACTCTAGTTTGAATTTCAAGTGTTGAATAAGCATAATCCTAAAACTAGGAACTTTGCTATCATGTTGGAATGACTCAGAAGTGGGAGTCAGCAAAACAAGGAGACTTTTCCTACAAGCAAATTATTTTCATTCATCTTCCCCACTGTATTTACAATTAAGAGAGATTTTTAATGGGTTTGCGGTATAGTTTATAAGTCACTTATTTCCTGCAGAAATCTCTTTAAATTAATGATGTTGTATGTAGGCAAATGAAACCAGTTATCTCCCGTAGTGTTGAAAGTATTAAAAGGCGCATATCCTGTAATTCACAGTGAATTATTAATGCCATTGTCAGATGCAAGCACAGGTCAGAGAAAGTTTACCTGTTTTGTCTATTCTCTCATTGATTAAGTGCCCTGCATACTGTGATAGGATCGTAAAAGAAAGTAAAATACATTGATTAAGAATATTAGATGCAAGATTTTTTCTGGCACAATAAACTTCTTCTTGAATTATGGACATGCAAATTTAAAGCACACAAAGCCACCTAGCTGTTGTAAAATGCATGGAGAAATACAATGATGGCTAGAGACACAGATACAGGTTAATCATTTGAAGAAATAGAAACTAGATGACCCAATTCTGGGTTGAGTTCTCCATCCATTTTAGTACATGTCACCCTTGCGGGGAGGTCTGATCCAAGTATGATTACCAATGATTAGCACTACTCATATGAATTCTGATTAGAAAAACTAGAATGAATCCCAGCTAGGGTTATCTGTCAGATAGATAGATAGATAGATAGATAGATAGATAGATAGATAGATAGATAGATAGATAGATGGATGGATGGATGGATGGATGGATGGATGGATGGATGGATGGATGGAGTCCACCTGGTGGTTGCTGTCCATGCCCTGCATCTGCCTTCTCCAGCCTCCTCCATCTGCTGCTGTCACCAGCATCTTCCATCTCTATTTCTCGTCCCACCCCCCAGCTTGCTGGATTTCAAAAGGATGATGGTAACAGATTAGAAAAGGATGTGTGGAGGGGAACAAAGTGATAAGTGGGGCATACTAAGAGAAGGACCAGGCGGACTTTGGGACCACTAACAACAACAACACCACAATATTTACCGCTTTTCAACAAAAAGGTTCTCAAAGCAGTTTACAGACAAAATAAAAAATTAGCCATTTTGGTACCACTGCTCCTCTGGGACCTGAGCAGCTCAGGATTGGGCTGTGAGTAACCAGAATAGAAGAGATTCAGAGCTTTAGCACACATGCCCATTTGGTTGGAGTATCATTACAAAGAAAAGTGCTGGGGACATCACTAACGCACCATACATTCTAGACCAATGTGCACACATGCACCCCCCCCCCCACCTAATTGTCACTTCACCCCATTTCTGCCATTTGAAAAAAGCAGAGGTAAGCAGAAGAGGAAGTCTGTGAAGATAAGAGGGCACATTGATGGCCAGGAAAAACTACTGGGAGTTGCTGTAGGCCATTCCTTGCTCCTCCCAAACACCCTCTTCTGCTCCCCTCTTCCTCATATGGAAATAGCAGGAGGGAAAAGAAGTAGCAGACGCAGCTGACACATGGCCAGACCAATTTGGATACAGGGGAGCAGTTGGGAGGCAGGCAGGAATAGTGGATGCAGGGGGGGCCCTCACCAAACCGGCCCGAACTACCACCTGAGATTGCTGCTTCCACGGGACTCATCAGCACACCTGTCCTGATAAAAAGCAATATAATAGTGATGGCATTACTTTAACTGGCAGGCCTTACTAGAATCAAACTAGGTATGACTTCAGGCACACTGTATGCACTTTTCAATTTTATTGTTCTTTTGGTCCAGACTACTGACAGATAATGTAAGTTAATGACTCATAAAAATGTGGTTTATTGAATATTTGACATTTGATTTACCATCATCAAAGTTGATTCATTCTATCAGAGGGATACAAGATTCCAGAAGACAATGGAACAAACATATAGTAATGCTAGACATGGCAGGACTGCATTGTCTTGGGTGAACTGTGCGCTCAGTGGTGATTTGCATTGTGATCTACATTTTATCTGTTTCTGCAAATCATCTGCAGAGCCAAACAAACTTTTTTTCACGGAGTAGGCTGAAAAGTTTCCAAGTGAAAGCATTTTTAAATAAAAGGAAAATGTTTATTTCTCCTTATCCCTGTGTAAGACTCCTGTTCCACAATGGGTTTCCTCAAACCTGTGCCAGCTCTGTAGCTGCAGCAAATCTGAGGAAAGGAGCAGGGAACCTAGACTAGAGCCGTTACACAATTGAAGGGATAGGATCCAGAGTGTGCCATTGTTGCTGGATGTACTCCCTCCATTTCCATTTCCTCTCCATCCCATTCCTCCCAGTTTTGCCCACTTTCCACCTCTTCCACCTTGTGACCCCACCGCTACCTTACCTGGTCTGGAAGTTGCATTGTGTTGTAGCTTGCAGCAGCATGCCCAAAACGACCACTGACAGAGACGCATTTGTGGTGACATGAGGGGAGGTGGGTGCAATGATGCCGGTTGCGGAGGAGTGCAGCATGGGAAGAAAAGTGGTGCACCTTTTGGCCTTCCTGCCCTCGCTTGTGTCCGGAACACTCCTAAATGGAGTGGTTACGCTCCTTAATTGAGCTGGTTAAGGCTTTGACCACTGAGGGGGCACTGTGAGCACAGTTAACACCCATCTTGCAACAGCAGAAGTGCCTTCCACTATCCCAATGCACTCCAAGCAGCTGCCTGGTCTTCGATAGGATTGGGCTAGAACTGTAGCAAATTAGAAATTGATGCATTTTTCTCTAGGAGATATATGCTTACTTGGAGAAAGAGTTCCAAAAAAAGCTATATCTAAAAGAGGTAAAACAAGATTGGGAGGTTAACTTATATTTTCCTTGTTGATAGCTAGCTGTTATATTTTGTAATAGGTATTGTGTCTTTTAAACATTCTGATTACTGAATCAGAATTATTGTAAGCTCTATAAAGGTCGTTTATTGTGCTGTATTTTTGGCTATAAGTATGAGAAATAAGTGTGCGTGTGTGTGTGTGCGCGCATGCACGCAATCCTAACCTGGAGTTAGGTCGGCGTACTTAGGCCAGCAAAGTTTGGCCGGCACAAGGGACACTGTAAAGTATGTTTGAACCACTCTCAGACATAGACATAGACATGCGCCATCCTCTGACTTCAAGAGTGGTCCAAATGCACTTTATGGTGACCCTTGTGGTTAACTCCTGGTTAGGATTAGTCTCTCTCTCTCTCTCTCTCTCTCTCTCTCTCTCTCTCTCTCTCTCT
>JAJKFI010013312.1:8147-21899 GCA_029204185.1 Lerista edwardsae
GGCGCCTGCTCACCCGGGGGGGACGGGTGGCCCCCACCCTTCCCCCCAAGGCGAGCAGGCACCCCCTCCGAGGCCAGGGACGGCCGCGGGGCGAGCAGAACGAAAGCGGAAGTGCATGGACGGGCTGCCAATCAAACGGTAGTCCCATCTAAGTCCCGCCCTCCGTTCCCCCAAGTCGTTTGTAGATCCCATTGCTGCCGATAAATGTGAATAGACCTTACCTGTTTGTGGGCTGGAGTCCTAGGCATTTCCTTTATTCATTTCAAAAATATATATCCCACCTTTCCCCTTGATTTTCAAGGCATCTGAGGCAGCTAACAATAATAAGAAAACAATACAACCATACAACATGACTACAATTGCAGTCATGCCTTGTTATCTGTTGTGGATCCAATGGAGTAGCAAGAAACCTGGAAGTGGGTCTTTAAAAGCTATTTTTCCGTTGGTTTTGGTATCCACGGATTTCGGTTGTGGATCCCCCTGTGCATCAGTTTTGGATCAATGCCGAGAAAGGGAGATAGATTTGGTATCCACTGATTTGACCTACCACTGATACGGGGTCCACCTTTACATTCCATTATTCCCTCCATGTAGTGGCTGAATGCAGTGTAGCTTTGATACGAATGCATCCTAGAGTGACAATAGAGTAGAAAATGCCAGAATGCTAACAGGAAGTGGACAGCTTCCTGCTTCTTGTTCTGGCTGATTCCCTTCTCTATCATTCTGGCTAATTGCTTCTCATGTTCCTCCTCTAAGTTATGCAACAGGAAAGGCTGCAAACAAAGAATACTGTAAAGGAAGACAGATAAGTACTTAGTCATGGGGGTAGAAAACCTCAGATAAGTGAATGTGAATACAGATAGGGGCACCTAATTCAGCAGCAGCTCTGCCCAGATTCTATCTCCCTTTCTCGGCATTGATCCAAAACTGATGCAAGTGGGAGTAGACCTATGGGGAAAGTGAAGGCCTACCCTAAGGAAGCCTTTGTGACTGCCTCTGTCAAAAGGATTCAGCTTGTGCTTCATTGGCACAGCTGCATCAGGATAGTGATGTTAGTTAGGTTTGGCCCATGTTTGTTTGAGGGCACAATCCTAACCTGGAGTTAGGCTGGCACAATTAGGCCAGCAAAGTTTGGCTGGCACAAGGGACACCATAAAGTATGTTTCAACCACTCTCCAAAATGAATCGTGGAGTCAGAGAGGCCAGCACACAGACATGCACCATTCTCATTGACTTCAAAAGTGGTCCAGATGTGCTTTACAGTGGCCCTTATGCCAGCCAAACTTTGCTGGCCTAACTGTGCCGGCCTAACTCCAAGCCCTGTGTGAATTCAGTCCCTTTATACCTTTTTGGGCAATCTTGAATTCTCTGTATGGTATGCTGTTGTGTTTGTTTGCCTTTTGGATTTCTGCTTATGTTTTCCTTAATCAAAATATTTATTTGCAAGATGCCAAAGAATCATGAGCAAACAATTGACTGTCAGTTATGGCAAGACAATTTTCTGAATTTTACTTTTAGCATTTTTTTTACTACTTCCCATCACAATATTGTTTGATTTGTTTTAAAAGCTCTTCCTTCATTCTTCGTCAAAATCCTTCCAGACATATTTTTTAAATAATGCGAGTACAAAAGAAAACACCTAAATTATAATTAAAACTTGTGTTTCACATATATAGAATGAAAAAGAGACTTCCAACTAAATTAATTTTGAAGATCTGAAAGCTGTATTTTACAAAACTAGAAACAGTCATTTTTTGCATGTTGCTTGATATGTTTCATCTGTCTGTAGATACTAAACTGTAATTAGGCAACGATTAGAACTCAGGAAATGTGCATGTTAATGATTGCAATCTCTTGGTCTTTGCCCACAAAAGAATCCTAAAATGTTCCTAGATTAGTTTTTCTGTAAGCATAGAAATTATAGATTCTCCAAAGCATAGATTTCTATATTTGAAATACATTCATTGAAGAACAGATATTTGAACTCAAAAAGCCATGTTTGGTCAGGCCAAACCCACTCCCTCTTGTAGTTTCCATATTCAGATTCACCTAGTCTCTAACACAGTATGTTTTCATTCTTGCTGTTTGCATCTCTCATTTTCCATTTTCTGTGTTGAAATATGCCCAGCTAACAGTCTGATCCAGGATAGGTGGCCTAATCACCTACGAGTCTCCTTGGACCCATGCCAGCTATTTTGCTGGGGTAAGTCCAAAGAGAGGAAGGGGGGGTGCAGACTGGAAAATGAAGGATAAGATCCAGCATGCACTTTTGCCACTGTGATCCACCTCTCCAACCTGCTCCCTATCCCCTTGTCTCCCCCTCCTCACCCTGACCTCCACCAAACCACCCATGACCTTCCCCCACCTTGTTGCCTGGGCTGCAGGAACATCCAGGCAATTCCAGCACCCCTGCATAGCCCATCACAGGGCCATTAGAGGACCAAACACTAGAGGACCAAACGTGTCCAAACTCCCAAGGCTGATGCATCCATGCCAATGGGGCATGCACTGCATCTTGCAGTGGAGAGGGGACACTCACAGAGACCTGTTTCTTCCCTTATCCCAAGACTGCATTGCAGCTGCATCAGAGCTGGAAAGTTGGATAGGATTGGGCCCATGTGGTAAATGGTCCATAGAATTGGGACATAAGGCTTTAATCCTGTTTGGGGTGTGTAATAATACCTTCTCTACTCCATGGAACTTACTTTTATGTAAATAAACATAGGATGAAATTCATCACCATTTTCTATATTTTCCAAAAGGATAGGGAAATTTGGTATTACACATAGATCTTGCATTTGGAATTCACTTTTCCCAGGGATCTGAATAACTCTGGCAACCATTAGATCAAAAGTTATTTAACTGAATAATTCAAAGTGTTATATGCAGCTTCAGGTATGTAGTAACTTAGTTCTTATACAAACCAAGTCAATATCCAGCTAAAATATTGCTTTGCACTTTTTAATCCCCAGAAGGAAGACCATGAATACATTACTTTTATTATTTGAGATTTTGTTGGAACAGTAAATTAGAGCAGCTCCTTTTAAGAGATAAATGTAGCTTTCTAAGTTGTTCCTCAAAAATCATTAAATTTTTAAGATTAATTTTATGATTCACTCTTTGACTTTCAGTCACTATATAAAGTGATAAAAATACTTTTTTCTGTTTAAGCATAAACCTGTCTCATTACCTGAGAATATGCTATGAGTACTGGAGGGTGAATATCAAATGATTAAAGGATGCGAGACAGTTCCTAATTTCTTATCTCATCCCATACTGGGGCTAATTTCGATTAATAATCCACTTTGCTGAAATGTACAAACCTCTTAATGTTGTTGCCAGAAAGTTGCGCAGTGAGCAAAATGGGAGGGTTTGCAATGCAGAAGTAAATCATATGAGAAAAGGCTAAAATATCTGATAAATATACCCTAGAGAAAAGAAACGTATAAAGGGATGTTCTTCCTGTTTTCAAATATTTAGAAGGTTCCCAAAGGAAGCACAAAAATCAGCAGAGGAGAAAGAAGAAACTATGAGCTGCATTATGAGCTGCAAAAGAATGTTACAAACCATTCTTAGCTATGACACAAGAGGCATTTCCATGTGCTTGAAATAGGCGTCATCTCATTGCAGGGTTGGTGTCAGGTCTTGGCCAAGAGCCACCCCCATCAGAAGACCAAATAGTCAGGGCTGATCCCTGAACCTGAGCACCAGAGGCAGTGATTGTGCTCAACTTTCCAGCAAGGTGCCAGTGCGGGGCATCATAAGGGTCCCAAAGGGTGCTTTGTCCCACTGTCCCCAACCTGGGGCACTGCCTGACTCCATAGGAGGCATATTGAGATCTAGGAATCTTTTCCATGAGGATTTGTGAATCTGGGACAATAGAGACAACAAAGAAATAAACAAGATTATTAACATCATTCCACTAAACTCTTACCTCTGGGATGCAGCATCCTCATTCAATGGTTGTTATCTTTAGAAAAAGCCTTGTAAAGATCATTGCATGGTCCAGCATCTGCTCAAAATTTGTTTCTCTGGTCCGGAATTCCTGAATGTTCCATAGATATTCTAGTATTAGTCAATCTCACAGATGAGTCAAGGGCAGGTTTTGAGCCAAAAACCATTGAATTTTCTATGACAGATAAGTCGGGGGTAAAACTTAGGAGGTATCTAACTATAATTTTATCTGATTTTACCCCCCCCCCCTTGTTTTTCCCATACTGAGAAGGTCAAGAGCCAATCACTGCAGCAAGGGGAGAGTGAGGGAAATAATGCTTGTGAAGAGGAGCATATAACACCCCCCCCGGTAATGGCCAGTGCCACCCCCCCCCAAAAAAATCATCTGGGTGTCTCCTGGCCTCTGGGGGTCCTAGTAGAGTTTTTCCCATGGGAAACATCTAGGAGAATTTGGACACAGACCAAGAGCCCCAGCTGTTGCTAATCTTACTACGAAAATTATAATCAGCGGTGTAGTTCAACAAGCAAGAACTACAACAAGCAAGAAGATTGGCCAGCTAATCAACTCCTGGCCGTTCAGCTGGTATTTTGGCCAATAAAAGCCTGACTATGGGGCTTATACTTGGCCCCCGGACCTTGTGAATGCTAGCAGGCTGCGTTGTCCGGAGGGTTGCCTGAATGCTCCCCCAGATTCTGCTGGAGGCTGTGTTGCCTGGAGCAGGATGCCTCATTGTAAGCATGCGTGCCTGGAGACACTTCTGGGGTTCAGAGGTGCTCCTGTGTTCTATGTTTGTTAATGTTTGTGGTTGTTTTGTAATAAAATCTTGTCATTTATGTGTAAACTAGCCTTGAACATTATTTATTCCTTCCTCTGACCAAAAGAGCCTGCAGCCCCTGGCAGAAGCCGTGGCTATCACAAAACACCTCCCTTAAAAAAATAATGATATAAGAGGTAGCATTGAATTGATGTGGAAAGGGGGGAGACCCAGATTCAAACCGTGGAGGGGGGAACTTCACAAGTTTAAAAAGACACCACAGTACAGTAACATCAGAAAATATTGTATGTTAACAGCATACTAAGAAGAGCTTGATGCCGAGCTCTGACCAATATAAACAGAGATCAAAAGACAGCTCTCTGCAAAGCTTGAAAACTCTCTGCAAGCATGCAAGCATTGTCCGGAAACATTTTGCAGACAATCAACAGGCAGCTGACTCCTCTGAATTACCCTGATTCCTAACTGACCCGGAGATAAGATGAGGAGGCAATTTACAGCTCATTTATTTGCAAAAATTTCTTGCCTTATAGCTGGGTAAATGTTGTTACTATTTTATCCTTTAATTACGATACTGCTTATTGAGATTTATGGCCAAATCCTAAGGGTTGTATACACTGCTGGAATAAAGACTCCACCATTGTGAACCACTTTAGAGCTGTCACAAACATGACAGTGCCAGTGAGCGTGGCCTGGCTGCTGCTGCAGGCAGTGAGCGGCTGGGTCTGCATGTCAAAGGGGAGTGCATGCTTGTTGCCACTAATATGTTCATGCAGGAGTCTGGAGTGAGGCAGGGAGGAGATGGAACAGTGGACAGAACAGGGAGGTGATGGGGCAGAGTAGAGGACAAATCAGACCAGGGGCAGGGGCAGGTTCAGCCAGTTGCGTGCCTTGCGGTGGGTCTGGGGGGGGGTCACAGGAGCCAGAGGGGAAGCGGAGCCACTGCAGCCTCTCACTTGCCCACCCACTTGAGCTGCTGCAGCATTCGACCCACCCACCCATCCTTGTGCTCTGAATTCTCCTAAATGGAGCATGGCATGTCAGAGGGTGTGCCAGGGGTGGAAAGCCAGCGTCAGGGATTATGAGCATCGATCCGGCCTGGGTGGAGCCTCAGCTGGTTCCGCCACTGGGTTTGGCGGCAGTGGCACCGGCCAAATCCCAAAGCCCTTCCTGGGCCTGATTTGCTTTCACAGGTAAACCTAGACTTTCACCAGTGATATCACTGGCACAGGTCTGAATTGACCAACGGTGGCTCCTGGGGCTTACGCAGGGGCAAGGGAATATTGCCTTGCCACGAGGAGGCCTCAACATACCAAAACTCCCCTGCCGAATACAGCACAAACTGTTGAGGCACCACCATGCAGGCCGTTTCTCATTCTAATGTAATGTGCAACACTGTTAATGTAACAGCTTTGAAGGGCTGTCCAAAGAAAGAGCTGCATAGAACTGTTTAAAATAAATAAATATAGCAGAGTCTACCAGACCTGTTGATAGGTAAGATGGAAACCGACTGCACTGGGGGCTAGTAAACACTATGCTCTCTCCCAGAGTAATCTATTTCCTCTGCCTGAGGAAAGAGTAACTCAAAAGTTCTTAAACCGCATTGTAAACTTCCAGCATAATAAAGTTACGTTATGTATCCTTGTTCTCGTCTTACTGTTCTTTTTCAAGCACGTTATTTTACAAGCTCCATTTTTTTTCAAGAGCTATAGAAATTGTCCACTTAACATTTCAACTTATCGTGGGGATAGATAAAGAATGAAGACAGAGTGGTTTATTTGAAAGAACTGCAAGGTTTCTTTATAACCAATGTACCAGATGGTAATTTCCACAAGTGATTTGTTGAGTATGATCTCTGAAGTGGGGCATAGGGCTGGACAAATCTGTTGCAGTTCCATTTGAACTTAATGTAATCTCTTCTCTACTCTGTTCTCCTTTCCTAAAAATCCTCAGATATTTTTTTCTGTCACAGAAAAAAGAACGTCTTTAAATATGCATTTCCTTCGTTTCACATTTCCTACTTAAATAGTTAGCATGATAATATAATATATAGAATAAACTAAAATTATGCATTTAAACACAACCTTGACTTCGGTCCTGTGTCCCCTGCCAGCTGAGAGCATGCACCACCAACGAAGTTGGCACTACATGCTATAGCGCTGGCGGAAGACCAGACAACCCAGGAGAAATAAGTAAAGAACATTTGTTACCTACCTCCTGATAGGCCAACTGATCACCAATTGGTGTCCTCAGACCTACATCAGTTCCTATATGCTGCCCCTCCCCCTTGCCTCCAGAGCCATTCGGGGCTCAGAGAGTAAAGCCTCTGAGCCAGCCCCCCCAAGCCACGAATAGTTCCAGAGGCAAGGGGGAGAGACCACGGTTCACAGGAGCTTGGACTCCCACAGCACTTAGTGTTTTGCAGTGGAATGCCACTGCAACAATCCTGTATGGTATAAATCTGAGGAAACTTGGGTGGGGGCAGGTCCAGACCAGGAAGGAGGGATAGGTTCAGGTGTGCACAGTTGCTGCTGAGATCCTCCCCATCGCACCATAAACCATCCCCCAAAAGGCCCACTCTCCATCCTGATTTACCCCAACCCTCTGCTATCCAGCCTATGACTGATTAACTGGTGGCAGGGGAGCTTCTGCTGGCTAGTGTTGCCTGAGCATGGACTCCAAGCTTTACATGAGTGGCAGCAGTCCACATAAGAGTGGAGCACCTGCCATGCCAGTGGCCTGGACCATACAGTGGTGAATCATAGAGTTGGAAGGATTGTTAAAGGTCATCTAGTCCAACCCTATGCTTGTAGCAGGAAATCCTCCTAAAGCATCTCCAGCAGTTGTTTGTCCAGCCTCTGCTTGAAGATCTCCAACAAGGGAGAATCCACGAACTCCCTTGGCAATTTATTGCACTGCCGAACCATCAGGAACCCTTACCATCAGGAATGACTTCCACGGAAGGCTCAGAGAGCAGCCACAAATGGCTCTGAAGGCAAGGCGTGTTGCATAGGAGCTCAGGCTCCTGCAAAACCTAGGGTTTTGCACCCCCTGGAGAATGCCACAGGGTTTATCAGGCTTCCCAGTGCAGAAACCAGGTCTACCGGCTCGTGCAACGTTGCCAGCTCGATACAGTAATATGGCAAGCCTAACACACTCCTAAGTCTCTCTAAACTCTTTTTAACATTGCAAAAAAAATTAGCAAAATTAGCATTAGGCTCACATTACAAGGGAAAATGTTCTGTGTGCACCAGCACTTACTTCTGCAGCAGCTGTCATCCTGCAGCTGTGTACCCAGAGCTGCTATACCTTCCTTCATGATAAGCAAGTCCACAAGCCAAAGAGCTACTGTAGCAGGCCAGTTTCCTCTCAGATTTGACACCGTGTTAAGGAGTGTCATGTGTGCATTTCTCGGCCCGGTGCATATGGCTTGAAGCAGCTGCCACTGCCATGAAAGTGCCCACAGCATTCTCCGGGGACAGCAAGTCCAGGTGAGATAGGAAAATGTAAGATCCTAGGAAGCTTCTGGGCCCCCTGCTTTGGCTCCTGGGGCTACATTTTGACCCTAGGCCTGGGTATAAATTACCCTCTTACAGGTCAGATGCTTATCAAGACCAGCATCCGGTTTCTCACAATGGTCAACTCTGCCTCTGGGAAGCTGTATTGTAAAAGGCAGGAGATAACCCAAGGAAGGGTATCAGCAATGGTCCCTTGTCCCAGATAAGCCAAGGATTACAGGGTTAACCTCCAAGGTCTTTGCAAGCCTCAGGAGCACAGCTGTAGGCTGATGAGGCTCTGGCTCTGAAGGGAGGTTAGCACAGGTGCAGATGGGTGTGGCTGATGAACTAAAGCCTACCCACTGATTGGCTGGCCTCAGTATAAAGTTGGAGGCAGGAGGTGTAGGGAGGATGGTACCTTGGGTAGGTGCTGGAGGAGGGCACCAGGCAGGTGCTGGACTGATTGCCTGAAGGATGAACTGAGGAACTGGCTGAAGGACTAGATAAGGTAAGGTTGTTTTGGGAGACTATTGTTGGGAATTGTTGTATGTCTGCCACACCCCTGGAGCCACCAAGTAGAGGAGGCAGTTGTGGCTTGGGCAAGCTGACTGCCTATTTTTTGGTGGTGCGGTTTGTTGGTGTTAGACTTAAGGTAGTTTGGAGCTAAGCCAGCGATGAGGGCAGTCTGGAGGAGGCTGGCCAGCCAGTGATCCCAATCAGAGCTGCTGGAAGAGAGGAGGCCAGTGGGTAACTGAACCCCCTCCCTCTTGCCTATCTCTGAGGCTGCTCTAGAGGGGAAACTAGTTAGCCTAGTGTGGGCATCGGGACCCTTGGGGAGGCCCCGCAGAAAATTTGGCAGAAGCCCAAAAGCTGAAGATGAAGGCATACCCAACTTCTGCAGTGGCTCCCCTGCAATTACTGAACTGATGGTTCTGAACGTGATAGTAGCATGTAGACCTCTACCTCTCATTGAGGCAGGCCAATCATTGATGGGTCAAGTCCCAATGACCCTTCTGATTTCATCAATGGCACTCAACAATCGAAGGAATTAGCCAAGAAAACAAACATGAAAAGAAGCAACAGCATTAATAATCTCAGCTTGCTTTGAGGATAAATTGAACCTTGGATAATGTTGTCTATATAAATAATGATGGAATTATCTGACTAATTTCTGGCCTGAAAAATCTTTAGAAGGTGTAAAGTAATGAAAATCTCCTTTGGTGTACTGGCAAAGGTCAAGGAGAAGACATAGGAATGAAGTACTTTCATTTCCGCTGTGTGAGATTTATAGATGTCATCCTTTAAACATGCCCTCTTGTGCTGTCGGTCTGGGACCAAAGACATTTTCATCCAAGGGCAAAAATAATAACCGTTTACATGTTTTTAAAAAATTGTTCCCCTGCTTTCTGGTTCTACATAGTATGATGAGAATTGAAATGGTATGATGGGCTCCTCACCATCAAGAAAGATGTCACAAATGCATTGTAAAATTGTGCCTGTTGGAAAAAAAATTAATTAATTTTGGTGCCTCTGAGATGCTAGGGTTTTTTTTTCTTCCTTTCTGTCAGGGGTTCACAAGCAAGATCAGTTCTGGTTTATCTGATTAGTCAATTTTCCCAGCCACAATCTTAGTCAAGCATTTTTCTCTGCCACAGCAATTGAATTTATTCAAGCAAAGACAAGTCCTTCCTTGCTCGGAGCTGCAGGTTTGTATGCTGCCGTTAGTCTTTTCCTTTTCACAAGAAATCAGGCCTGGCCTGCTGTTAGATAACCACGGAAAACTTTGATTTCAATTGACATTAATCAGATTATGCCAGCTAATGTGTATTAATAAAGCAACATTATCAGAAATATCACCAGGCTGCCCATAACCAGACAGCCTTAATGAATGACACCTGCACTAGGAAAATACTTGGTTTGCATCTCTGAACATCCTACAAATATTTAAATTTTAACCTTCTTTCCCCCCTCCCACCTCCCAGTTTGGACAAAATGATTGAGCTAATTTTACATTTTTATTTCAATAATTATTGAAATAAACAATAATTTATAACAATAATATGCAATAATTTGACAGTGCTGAATTTTAACCGACAGACATGAGGGGGATGAAAGGAAAAACATCAGGGGGGAAGTTTTAATGGATCCCCTTCCTTAGTTTTGTCACACACTACTCGCTGTGTGTTTCACATTGTTCCTTTCTCTAATGTGTGGTTTCAGCACCACGTTAAGAAAATGATTGGAGGAATGTTTCACAGGGCAATTTTTTTTTCCGTGAAGTGCATTTCAGTTCAGCATTCTTTATTACTAGTGAATGCAGGACCTCTAAGAAGGGATGCAGAGGGTACATCATCAGAGGAGGCAGGAGAGGCAGAGGGGATTACTAGGGGTTCGAAGATCAAGCACTTGTCAGATGGGAAACCCCTGTATACACGAGATATGAGTAAACCCCCCTCCTGCAGTAATCAAAGTTGTAGCATGTTCCTTGGGTCAAGATGGAGTCTTCCCTCCAACCCTTTTAGTGTAGCACTTCTCACTTGGGAAGAGGTGGAAGGGAAAGAGCCCCAACATCTGTGGACAAGCTAAAGTACTGTATTGGCATGCCCCAGTATCTGCTGGGGTTCCATTCCAGACCCCCCACCCCACCCCGGTGGATACCTGAAACCGTGGATTCTGGGAACACCTTTTTAAAGATAGGGGAACATCAGTGGTTTTGCTGCAACAAGGGAAAAAACAGAGATTTGTTTAATGTTCCCCTGTCTTAATAGGCATCCCAGTATCCATGGTATCCATGGGTAATCGAAACCATGGATTCTGAATCCATGGGGCATGCCTGTACATAGGATACGTACGGTGACAATTCACAGTTGGAATGACTGAGAAACTGAATGAGACTGGCCACAACTATTTTACAAAGCAAAATGGCATCCTCAAGAGGGCAATTGCTAGTTTGTCAAATGTGAAAACATGAATTTCACAGGCGCCTCCATTCCCTCTGTATCTAAGCCAGGAGTGTCAAACTCATTCCATGTAGTGGGCCGAATAGCATTCATGGTGCCTGCTGAGGGCCGAAAGTGACATCATTAAGCAGGAAGTGACAGCATTAAGCAGATGATGGCCAGAAAGAAGCATTCAGCCTATTAGTTTCAAATGACAGAAGAGAAAATGTACACATCTTGTCCATAATTTCAAGATATGAGAGAGCCCAATTACCATGCTGGGAGACTCCAGCCTCCCCTACCTGCTCCTCAGAGCTGCACCTGCTGTATAGCAAGCGCAGAGCCTAGCATCCCATGCACACAAATCGGGACCTCACGGTCTGGGGATGGAGGCTTGGATGCCGCCTATCGGCCACATCTCAACTCTACCCCCTCCCTGGGCCAGCACGCCTCCCAGCCCAGCTCTGTTGGGGCAGAGCTGCAGCAGGGGAAGCTGCTGCTGGGGAAGTGAGGGTTGTTTTACAGACCACCAGGGAAAGCGGCGGAACGCACCGTTATGCAACGGGCGGACTGCCACTCAAAGGTAAGTCCCGCCCAGTGTACCAGCTGAATGCCGCCGCTGACCAGGATCCTCCAGGACTCCAGCATTGGAGGCTGGTAAGTGTTTAAAAAAAACCCCTCCCATCCCTGGTAGCAGTGCAATCTTGGGGATCAGGTTGCTGTCTTCCTTCCTCCCTTAAAGGGGCAGGGAGAAGTACTTCCCTGGCTGGTGGGTCACAACCCACCAGTTTGGGAAACACTGCACTAAACCCTGATGGCTAGTAGAAAAGCATCCTGTGCCAAATTTTATTTCCTGCTGCTTCTGTCTTCAATAGCCAGCATTTTGCACCAAATCTCAAAAACTAAAACACCCTCTCCCATGAAACAAATGGGTTTTCATTCATGCAATCCATTTCGATATTACGCTAATGATGTTTCATTCTTATTTATTAATTACTAATTCTGATTATTTTTCAGAAAGACCAGAATTTGTGGGCAGGACTCTTTAATCTTGGGAGATAATTGCCAGCGGTAAAGAACTGCTGCCTCATTTGTCACACAGAAAGTAGGAGTAGGCTGTGTGTGGTATAGGAAGTCCTACCTATGGGCAATCTAGGACACCGTAAACAGTAGGAGAAACACTCAGGGACACAATTAAAGGGGAGGCGATTCATCATTTGGAAAAACCTGTGAAGTGAACATGGAATGTGTATCATATACTAATTGCTATGCAGAGTAAGCAGCCAAGAAGCAAACTAGAATAGAAAATGCCTTTACAAGGAAACTAAGGACAGCTTTGGGGGGGGGGGACAGCATTCTTTATTTGTATAGCAAAGGATGAATATTCACATGGTTACTAACTGGCATGTTCACACACCTAATGTATACATTTTGGTATGGTGTGCATACATGATCCGAAATATGACATGGTAGTGTGTTTGCTCTGCTTACCAATATGCTTTATTTCCAAAACCACATCTTCTTCTTGCCCTCTACCATATTACCTGCACAATTAAAAAAAAGTCGCTCATCTGTATCTCCTGCCCAATCTTATGCAGATCTGCTCAGAAATAAGTTTCATTGGCTTCAGTAGGGTCACATCTCTGTAAACTGGTGTTGGATTGCAATCTTAGACGATGGCTGGTATGAGTTTTAATGAATTATTCCAGTGGTTTCCAAACTGTGAGTCAGGACCCACCAGTGGGTCACAAGCCAAATTCAAGTGGGTCGCAAAGCACCTAGAGCAGCCATATTGAAAATATGGGAGGATGGAATGCTAGAAAGGGGGAGGGCTGAGTGGTTGTTTTGCTTGTGTTAAAATTGTAAATAGGCTTTTTTTCTTTTCTGATTCACTTAGCTATTGGAAAATGGCTGAGAAATCATCTTACTGCATTTTCAAGAAAGCAGCAGGCTCTGGCATCATAATGATGGCACTTCCAGCCATGACATCACTTCTGGTGGGTCCCGGACAGATAAAAAGTGTGTCCTGGCACTAAAAAGTTTGAGAACCACTGGATTAAATCAGCCTAAATAGTCTTATAAATAATACAAGGGGGAGAAAATCTATTTATAGATGATGCATGCCTTGTTACAATAGACACCCTCCTTGGAAAAGACTTGAGCACGAAAGAAGGAATAACACTTAAATTGGCAGCTGCAACCCACCATTTTTTTTCCCAAGTTCTGGTAAGCATTTGCACTGACTTTTTTTTTAAAAAAGTGATCATCATCACGTTTATGATGGCATCTGTTCAGTCTATAAAATCTATATTTTTAACAGTGTTTCCATGCACAGTGCTACAGACCTGTTTGTAACACAAAAATATTTTATTGTGCAAAGTATATATATATATGTATTTGCCCTCAAAGAAACAAATACATTCACAGCGCTCTCTCTCTCTCTCTCTCTCTCTCGCTCTCTCTCTCTCTCTCTCTCTCTCTGTGTGTGTGTGTGTGTGTGTGTGTGTGTGTGTGTGTGTGTTTATATTTTGGTGCATGCAGTGAAACCTTTCCCAGGCTATATGTCTACTCAGAAGTAAATTCCATTAT